>JASDQU010100995.1:207152-226682 GCA_032191745.1 Picea mariana
ACCGCGTTTAGAGGTGGCGCTAAACTGAACTGCATGGGGGGGGGGGGATCTTTGCTGCTGAAAAATGCACCGGCCTATTTGCCCACGATCATGGCTATCACGTGCGACCATGAACAACCTCATGTGATAACACTAACCATACCTCATTTGGATTCTTGTCGACTAACATCGAAGAACGAGACACATTCACTAGATATATTGTAGTGTCGACTACCTCCGCCCATAATTCTTGTGCGAGTACAACACAATTGAGTATGCTCCTTTCCTTGTCCATCAACATTCTATTCATTCTCTCGGAAACTCCATTTTGTTGTGGGGTATATGGTGTGGTAGTTTGGCATGCCATGCCACACTTCTTGAAGAACTGATCAAATTCTTTTCCATATAATTCATTACCATTGTCAGTGCTCAACACCTTAATATTCTTATCTGTCTGGTTTTCTACAAGATATTTAAACTCTTTGAATTTATAAAAACCATGTGATTTCTTCCTCAGGAAATAAATTGATGTCTTCCTGGAAAAATCATCTATTAAGGAGACATAATACAGGGATACACCAAGTGAAGGCACTGAAATCGGGCCAAACACATCACTATGCACCAATTCTAGAATCCCATTTTCCCTTGTTGCTCCAGATTATAATCTCACCCGACTTTGTTTTCGATATATAAAATGTTCACAAAAGTTGAATTATAAACCACATTCAGGAAAACCTTTGACCATACCTTTGTTGTGCATGGATAAAAGTCATTTTTCTCAAATTTGTACCATCCTCTCGTGCCATAGCATGGTTGGGTCAAATTTATGATGACTTGTCAAGTCGGTTTTTACCGACTCATCCCGATTCGAGTCAAGTCGAGTCAAATTTGATGTCAATTCAACTTCGAGAACAAATATGTTGTTGCATCTAGTCAATTTGATACTTTCTAGCAACTTGCATAGGGTTCCAATATTAACTCCTTTCATTAAGACCATCGTACCTCTGACCATCTTGCACGAATCCTTCTGAAATAGAGTGTGCACTCCAACATCACTCATCTTGCTGACATATATTAGGTTTCTTTCCAAACCCTAAATGTATAGCGCACTTGGAAGGGTTCTTCTCCTCCCATCCTACAATATCAGTTGAACTCTTCCTCATCTGAAAAATTTGGTTGTCGAGTCATCCCCCAAGAACACATCACCTCCATCATATCATTCATATTCGCAAAACCATTCTCTATGTGGTGTCATATGATAAGATGCTCCTGAGTTGATCTACCAAACATCTTGATCTGACTGTGTACTAGTCAATGCCAGGTACACATCACCTCCCTTATCCGGGGTCGTATTTCTCAAAGTCGACTGCTTCTCATCGGATCCTATAATGACTTCCATCGCCCTTGACTTGTAGTCCTTTTTTTAATGCCCAACTTTACCGCATTTCTAACATCTTATTGTCGACTGAACCAGGGATTTATATATACCCTTCAACTTAGAATTTATATCAGAGAACTTTCTTTTATCTCTTTCAACCGGTTGACGTCTCACCACTAAAGTATCTTTGGTCAATCCTTCCATGTTCTTTCTTCTCATTTCTTCTGACAATAGAGAAGAAACCACGTCTTTTAGCGCTAGTGTGGTTGTATTACTCCCTATAGCCATGACTAAGCTATCCCAAGAGTCCGAAAACGAATATAATAGGCGAATACACTTCCCCTTAGTGATTTTAATATCCACATATGATAATTGGCTTAAATGGTATTAAACACATTTAAATGCTCAGTCACCGAACTACCATAAATCATTCTTAGAAGATACAATTTCTTTCTGAGAAACAACTTATTTACCATAGATTTCGATTGGTATAAGATTCCCAACTTGTCCCATAGTTTCTTGGTCAAATCTTCACCTGAGACATTCAACAGTACCGAATCTGCAAGACAAAGTTGAATCGTACTTCTTGCTCTTCTTTCAAGTTTCTGCCATTCTTCCATCAACATGCCTATCAGTTGGGTACCTGGACAGACTATTGTCCATTGTTCTTGATCTACAAGAAGATATTCCATTTTAAGCTTCCAAAGCTCAAAATTCTGGCCATTGAATTTTTGTGTGTCTATTATTGAACTGCTCGCCATTCTTTAACACGATCTTTAACACAATTTATGACTTACAAATCTTACTATACCTAGGGTTTAGCTCTCATATTCAATATTGATAAATATAGATCTGATACCATACATCAAATCTTAACTTCGCTTTGATACCACATGTCAGGAAATGAGACACACTTCCACACTAAACATAGCATAAGAGAGGAAGAATTTAATCAAGAATGTAAATGACAAAGTAATCACACAGTACACAAAGATTTTACGTTGGAAACCCAAACCGCGAAAACTAGCATTCCTTGAGTGTTCAACTCTCTTGTTGTGTTATTCAATTTGAATAAAATGTTACATGTCTAACCTTAGTCCACACCTAAGACACATCGACATCATATCCTATTTTTTATGCAAGAACAACCCTTTATCCATTTTGACTTACATTTGCATGACCAATAAGCTACATCTAAATATTTCTCTAAGTATTAGCTATCTTACGATTCATTGATTATATTTTATGTCATTACAACATGCCTCTTTATAGGATTTACTATAGGGAAAACCCTAAATAAATGGCACCCAAAAACGATTACAGATCCATGCAGATCATTGGCTACAAATCTCGCGAATCTTGAGCTTCAGTTATAGTTGACTACCAAGTCGTATTACCCGTTAAATACTAGTCAACCTTCATTTGGTATTTAGTTGGTTGCTACATGCCCACCTATCGACCTATTGTTGGTTGAAATATTCGACTTGATGTCAATGCCTTTACCATGTTGAACCAACTCTACCTTTGACTTCGACTTTACCTGGTCGACTAACCTCGATTTTTTACTTGTTGTTGATCCACCTTGACTTCGACCAGTTGTCGATCCACCTTGACTTCGTGTTGGAATACTGAGAGGGGGGGGGGTGAATCAATATTACCCTTTTTCAACAATTAGCAGTTACTTTTATATTTTGTTAATTACCACAATAGATCAACAATAAAATTGTTTGTAAAATCAATTATATAAATATAATTAATAATAATTACAAGGATTTTATGAATAATAGTGAAGGACACCAATCCTTTTTAGAGCACCAACTATAGGAGACAAAAATCCCCTTCTTCAGGGCACCAACCCTAGGAAGCACAAAATCCGTTGTTTCTTTAGGGAACCTACCCTAGGAAACACCAAATCCCTTGTTTCTTTAGGGCACCAAACCTAGGAAGCACTAACTCCCTTAAATTACACTTAAAGGATATGGATCCTTCTGTGCTCCTCCTTTCCACCCTCACTTCATAAGAATCATCAGTTCTTCTTCTTGGAGTATGCTGCTGTTTTGATCTTTAGATATGGACTACATAGACACTTTATTCTCACCATTATTTCTCGTTTATATACTCGTCCAACTGGTGTGAGCTATGAAGCATTCTGTCCCTTTGTTTGGACCATCACACCTCTTCATTTTAACTTAACAATAATATCTATTATTATTTAAACATTATTGTGAAGGATTTTAATTTAGTGAGTGTGATTTTCATAAATCGATCACAGGTATGGATCAATTTCTTTTAACTTGATTCCATGTCTCTACAAATATTGCAGAAATTGAATCCTGTAGAGGCGCTTCCTTCAAACCATTTACATGTGACCATATGCGCAAAACCATGTGATTATTAATTAAGAGATGTACCCAATGCCTCATGGATTATGTGTTTGTAACCCATGAACGGGGGATGGAACCTAGTCGTCCAGTAATTCGACCTTTGAGCGATTTCTCTCTCATCCAATCTTCTGGAGTTTCAATTCCCCAAAGTAGTTACCTCTAACAAGGATGGATCTAATGGTTGGCATGATTCCCAGAACCAAATCAATGGTTTAGCTTTGATCCTTACACTATCCTTCCACTTATTAATCCATTGTCTATGACTTAATCAAATATTGAGATGGACGGCCATTTTTACTTTGGGATTTCGTGACTTCCAACATCTGCAATCTTTCAACCTTCCAGAGTACCTTTTGCCGAGGTAGATCAGACAGTCAATATTTTTTCTTCCATAGATGGAATATCCTAGCTTGTCTANGCATTCATTCAATTCTTTCGGCGTAAATTTCGCCGAAGTAGATCGAACAATCACTATCTATTCTTCTGTAGGTGGACGATCCTGTCTTGTCGAGAGGTTTCAAACAAATCAATGACCATGAATTGATCTGTAGTTGAGTGGATGGTTCTCGTTCACTTCAACGCTTCGGGGGTTCGGAGGTCCGGGTAATTGCTGTTCCAATTTCCACCAGAGTTCGTCATCGCCGAAGTAGTCAACATGGGAGTGCTTACGTCATGTTTTGATATAACAGTCATGTGAGAATCCAGAGGATCTTAGATCAATGGTTAGCATAGACTTCAACCTTCATAGCTTCAGGTAGTTGCTGGTTTCCCCTAAAGGAAAAACTCCTAGAGTGACATAACTTGCTGACATCACTGCTGACTTGGCACTAGCCAAGTGGCTTCCACGTGTCACCTAGATTCGTGACTTACGTAACCTAAAGTGCCAACTAGTCCTAGACAGTTGTCACCATTTGATTACACCACGTGTTTTTGATTATATGGTCTGATGATGTGGATCTCTTGATGTGGCACATGTCCTCCTCCTGGATCTAACAGTCATAAGTTCATATGAATCCTTGATCCAACGACTGTGATCAGTTCATTTCATCCTTCAAGACTTTGGGTTATACTCTCCCATTTCCCAAATATCCTGAAGTGAGATTCCCCAACTAAATCTCGAGCATCTTGACTTCATATAACGATCCTTCTTTGATGTGAACAACCTAACACGATCCAACGATTGTTGGGATTTCGACTGTTTTGGGTTCTCGTGAATCCTTGATCCAATGACTGTGATCACTTCTAGATCAATGGTCTAAATTCATTTCGGCCTTCAATACTTTGGGTTATTCATTCCCAATTCTCAATTATCCTGAAGTGAGATTCCCTGAATAAACCTCGAGCAACTTGAACTTCATCTAACGATCCATTTTTGACGCGAAAATCTCAACATGATCCAATGGTTGTTGGGATTTTGGCTATTTCGGGATCTCGTGAATCCTTGATCCAATGAAAGTGATTAGTTATAGATCAATGGTATAGATTCATTTGAACATTCAGGACTTTGGGTTATTTCACTCTCACTTCCCAATTCTCTCGAAGTGAGATTCCCCGATTAAACCTTGAGTAACTTCTAGATCTGACGGTCTTGGTTTGTCCCAAAATCTACATCAGTGGACAAGATTCTCCCTCGATTATTTTGTGGTTTTTACTATGGGTATTTCAATCCTGATCGTTTTTTTGCAATGCGCTTTCCCTTATGAGATTTTTGGTTTTGTACTTGGATTCTAACTGATTGAGATCATTGATCTGTTGGGAATTCGATCCCGATGGTTTTTCTGCATTTGTGTTGATCTCATGAAATCTAATACGCTGCCTCTCCTGAGATTTAGGTAGATTCTTCCGCATGTTTTTCATAGCAAGTCCTCATCACATCATAATGACATCGACTATTGACATCAATGACAATATGTCCAACAATCTCCTCCTTTGGCATTGATGGCAACCTTTTTCTTTTTGAAATTTTTTCCCTTATCAATTTCCTCCCCTTTTGATTGAAATGGCAGAGGGGATCTTTATTATCTCCCCCTTTGGAAATTATTCCCCTAACCATGTGCCCCTTCTGATACATTTTTATGGTTTTTAATGAGGTTTTTGAATTACTCCTAATTTCTGTCGAAGATTTTCAAAAGTACTCTGGGGAAAAGTTTTTGTGAAAATGTTTGCAATCTGTTCTTTGGTGTCTACATACACTATTTTAACTATTTTTTGGGTAACCTGATCTCTTCGGAAATGGTATTTAATTGGGATGTTTTTGGTTTTAGAATTCATGACTAGATTTTTAGAGATACTTATGGCACTAGTGTTATCACAGTTAATAGTAATGGGATTATTATAACTTATTTGTAGGTCTTATAAAGTTTTCTTCATCCAAAGAGCTTGTGTGCATCATGATGCATCAACAATGTATTCTGCCTCTGCTGTAGATAGTGATGTGGATGTTTGTTTCTTGCTCAACCATGATATTATACTTTTTCCCAGTAAAAATTCTCCTCCACTGGTTTCCTATCATCTATGCTACCAGCCCAATCTGCATCATTATATGTAGTTAGATTGAAGTATTTATCTTTTGGATACCACAATCCAAGTTCTGGAGTGCCTTGAAGGTATCTGAAAATTCTTTTTACTGCTTTTAAGTGAGTTTCTTTAGGTGCAGATTGAAATCTCCCCACGAGTCCTACAACTTGCATGATGTCAGGTCTTGTTGCTGTTGAATAGAGAAAACTTCCAACCATTGATCTATACATCGTTTGGTCCACTTTTGGTGAGTCATCTTCTAGGCTTAGTTTACATCCAATGACCATGGGAGTACTCATAGGTTTACTGTCTTCCATTTGAAATTTATTCAACATTTCCTTGATATATTTGGTTTGGGAAACAAATATTCCATTTTCTGTTTGATTTACTTGTAAAGCTAAGAAAAATGACAGTTCTCCCAACATAGACATTTCAAGCTCTTCTTGCATTTTGGTTGCAAATTTTATGCTTAGTGTAGTGAGATTACTCCCAAATATGTTGTCATCTACATATACCAGCACAACAATCATGTTTTTATACTCAAATTTGATGTATAGGTTGATGTCAATAGTCACTCTCTTATATCCTTTTTTTTGTAGGTAATGATCAAGCCTAGAGAACCATGCTCCGGTGGCTTGTTTAAGACCATATAGGGCCTTTTTCAGCTTGCACACATAATCCTGAGTTTTTGATAACATGAATCCTTCTGGTTGCTCAACATATACTTCTTATTCTATTTTTCCATTAAAGAATGCTAACTTGATATCCATCTGATATATTTTGAAATTTCTGAAGCATGCAAATTCTAGGAACATTCTGATGGCCTCAAGTCTTTCTACTGGAGAAAAGTATCTTCAAAATCAATACTTTCTACTTGGGAATATCCCTTGCACACTAATATGGCTTTGTTTTTTATAATTTCTCCATTTTCATTTAGTTTTTTTTTGAAGATACACTTGGTTCCTATCACATTCTTGTCCTTGGGTCTTGGAACTAGTTCCCAAGTCTGATTCTTCTCTATTTGGTCTACTTATTCATTCATTGATTTTATCCAATCTTTACCTTTGACAACTTATTTAACTGAACTAGGTTCTATTAGGGATAACATTTCTTGTTCTGAGTCAAAAGAGAGTTTCCTTCTTGTTTTCACTCCTGCACTTTTATCTCCAATAATCTGTATTTCAAGATGATTCTTTTGAACTCTTTTTGATGGAGCTCTTGGCAAGGGAATTTCTTCATTGTCTTCTTCATCGGTTTTTGGTTCATTTTCCCATGTTTCATTATTATCATCTTCTTGCTGAGATTCTACATCATCATCTTCCTACTGATATTCTACATCATCATCTTCTTGTTGAGATTTTTTATATGTGCCTTTGGATATGCTCTTTTTTAAATCATCTATCTTTACATTGGCACTTTCCACTATATTTAGTATTCTAAGATTATAACATTTGTATGCTTTCTTATTAGATGAATATCCTAAGAAGATTCCTTCATCGTATCTTGGATCGAACTTTCCTAGGTTATCTTCATCATTCTTTATGTAACATTTACTTCCAAAAGTTCTAAAGTGTTTTACAGATGCCGGCCTTCCAAACCATAGTTCATAAGGGGTTTTTTCATGGTTGGGTCTCTGAGCTCTATTAAGTATGTGGAATGCTGTGCAGATTGCATCTCTCTAGAATTTTTTTGGAAGCTTGGTCATTTAGCATGGTTCTTGCAACTTCTTGAACTGTTCTGTTTTTCCTTTTTACCACTCCATTCTATTGAGGAGTCCTGGGAGCTGAAAACTGTCTTTTGATACCATCATTTTCACAGAATTGAATGAACTCTTTAGAGGTGAATTCTCCTCCATTATCTGATCTCATACATTTAATTTTGAGATCTGTTTCATTTTTGACAAGGGCTTTGTATATTTTAAATTTCTCAAAGGCTTCTGTTTTTTCTTTTAGAAAGAATACCCATGTCAATCTTGTGTAATCGTTAACAATCAACATAAAATATTGTTCACCATAAGTACTTTTGGTTCTAGTTGGTCCACATAGATATGTGTGAATAAGCTCTAATGGTTTTGTTGTGGAATGCTCTTTTGTTTTGAACCTAACTCTTGTTTTCTTTCCTATTTTACAATGTTTACAAATAGAATCTGAAGGCTTAATCACTTTTGGCAGGTCCCTAATTTCCTTTTTCTCTTTGGATTTGATCAAGTTTTCAAAGCTTAAATGTAACAACCTTCTATTCCATAGCCAACTTTCATCTACTTGGATTAAACACCATTTTTCATCTTCATCTATATTAAGGATGTATACATTGCTAGATGTTCTTGGTGCAACTGCCACTAGCGTTCCAATGTCCTTTTTTCTGATCTCACATTCCTGAGAATCAAAAGTAAGTATGTGACCCTAATCACATGTCTGACTTACACTTAGGATATTTGGTTTGATATTTTCTACCAGAAGTACATCTCCTTCTTTGTTTTTATTATTTCCTAAACTAACAGTGCCTTTTCCCAGTGTCTTGGCTGACATGTTATCTCCAAAAGTTACTTTTCCTTTTCCTTTCTTATTTAACTTGAGAAATTTAATTTGATCTCCAGTCATGTGTTTGGAACATCCACTATCTATATACCACTGACATCCTTGACTTCTTTCATATAAGGCTACATTGCACTCTATTTTCTTTTTCTTCCATTCCTGTTGATTATAGTAAATATTTGTCTTTTTATCATATTTTGACAATCTACATTCATTGGTTTTGTGACCATAGTTGTTGCATTTTTGGCATTCACTATTGAAGTCTTGCATAGGAGAAAATGAGTTATAGTTTCTCTTCTCTGTATTGTACTTATTTTTCTTATATCTTTGGACATTTGTACGATTCTTTTTTCCATAAGGTTTGTAGTGTACTGCCTTGTTTCCAAAATTATTACAAGAGTAACAATATCCACTAAATAGATATTTAGGGGAATTCCTTTTGATGATTGTATTTTTCTGGTCATATTTTACTCTAGTAGGGAGTATTGATTTTTGTTTAAGTGTAACCGTTTTCAATGGTATCATCTTTGCCTTATTATCTTCTTTTCTTAATGATTTTTTTAGAGCATCTGCATAATTGATTGGTTTCTTGACAAATCCTTGTGATGTAGAAGTTGAGTCTTGAGTGTATCTGTAATGTCCCCAAGGCCGAGCCCTATTTTAAATATTGTTTATGAAATGAATTGTAAATATGTCTTATAGGCTGGTGAGCTGAGTTTATATAAGCTAGTGGGCTTATGTGATTGTTAGGCCAGAGAGCCTAAGTGTTGAAGGCCAAGAGCCTGATTTTGTACCTATATTTATGCGGAACAGTAATAAAATATAAACACCGCCGCGTGTAGACCGACCACAATGAATGAGTGATGGGGGGCGAAGCTTCCACAGAGTGGGCAAGGGATGATGGGCTGGAAGGTGGGAAAAGGGGGCTAAGTGTGGAGCCTAGGGGCTAAGTGTTGAGCCTAGGGACTTAAGTTCTTGGGGAATAATATTTTAATATTATTCCAAAAGACATGTGAGTAATATGTTTTTATCCTAAGTTATTTTGGAAGGACATGTGACTTCCAAATGGTGGGAGGAATGCACGTTGATGGACACATGCAGATTCAGGGGTGACAAGTGTCAACCCAATCCCATGAAAATAAAACAATTGAGATGAGCCATGGTGGGGGTTTCTCCTCCATTCTACCGGACTGCCTAAGCGTGAACCCGTCCGACCTCTGCAAGAGACCTCGTGTAATTCTGAAACCGTGGGGAGAAGTCTGTGTTGATTTCGGGGATAGCCTATTTTGATTTCTGAAAAGCTGAGGCATCCTCTGTTAGAACAGATTGAGCCGGTGTGTGGAATCTCTGTCCCAAAGCCATAAGTACCATGAGACCATCCTGTCATTGTTGTGCCTGTTGGAAAGCCCGTGTTTGTTTTTCTCTACTGGCTGTTGTGGCCACACAATGCTAGACTGCGTGTGGCTTGTTGGTCAGTTTGTACTACACTCTCTTTAGGTGAGAGAGGTGATTGAAGTTGGAAGCACAGGTTGCTTGGCCTGTGAGCAATTCTCTTTAGATGAGAGAGTGCGCAGAGGAAGGAGAGAACTCCTGGAAGGAACCCTATAGCTGCCACAGAACCCGAAGAATTTCGGTTCGGTTTGTTGCTGAAACCCAAGGTAAGGAAGGTTAGCAGCTGAAGGACTATCTAGGTGACAAAGAAGGTGTATACTCCTGGGGTGGAACAGGCATGTGGGGAAGGAGAGTCTGTGGGCAGTGAGTATGAGTGGTTCTTGGGAGAGAATTCCTTCCTTGTGACTGTGTGTTTTCCCTGTAACCTCAGCCTAGCCTAACATTCCTTGCCTTGAGCTGGAGCTTAGTCCCAGCTCGGGGGTGATCTACTGCTGAGCTTGATGAGCAGCACAGTCTAAGGTTGGGAGGTTCGTGGAAGGCCTGCACCTGGTTGGTGGAATTACCACCGTTTTCAAAGATAAGTACCAGATGATGTTTCAATCATGTTACTGCATGTCTGTGTATTTATAATTATCGTGTACTCTGCTATGCATATGAATTAATGTTAAAGCCATTGATTATTTATAATAATAGTAATTCTTATGCTCACTTTGAGTTTAAATGTGTTTAACCTGTTTTAAATGTAATCATATATATATATATATATATATATATAATTAAGCATGAGATTGTTATTCCGCGAAGTAGCACCAACTCAACTGATCGAAAGGGTGTTACAGTATGGTATCAGAGCATTAAAGTAACACAAAGGGTGTTATAGTATCCCAAACTAGTCTTGTTGTTTGGTGACCTTTGACTACTGATAATTTCATCCACGATCTTTGAACTATTTCCAAATTGTGATCCCTTCTTTTCTTTCTCAATTTCACTTTTTAGCAGCTTAATCTCAACTTCTAGTTTCTCACATACTTGTTTTTTATCATTAAGTTGTTGTAAAATGACTTCTTCAATTTTATTAGCTTCGAGGAGTTGGGACTTCAACTTACTGATGTTTTGTTTTGACTCTTTGATGGTTTTGGAAACTTCCCTCTCTCTTGATTTAGTAGCTTCTTTAATCTCTAGAAGCTCTTCCCTTAGTACCCTGTTTTGTTTTTTAGTTTTTCTTAGTTCTTCATTTACACTAAGGATTTCTTCTTCGAAGTTCACTTCTTCTTAATCTTATGAATGTTTATCATCTTGAGTTTTTATTCCCATAAATAGAAGCTCTGGTTTGTTTTCTTCATTTTCTTCTGATGAGATACTGTCTTCTTGGGTAAAGAACATTTTCTTTTTCTTGTAGAACTTCTTTTTATTATTAGTGTTTCTTTTCTTCTGATTTTTTAAGGTTCTTTCGTCATCACTTTCCTCTTTCTTAGGATGGGGAAATTTATTGGCAAACTGTCCAATTTTTCCACATTTGAAACATATTAGAGGGATCTTTCCTTTGTATTTTCCTATCCCTTTATTGAGTTTCTTTATGAAGTTGGCAGTTTCCCCATCATTGGTATTTTTCTCCTGCCTCATCTTTGTTTTAGATGCTGTAAAGGTTGTTTTTGTTTTTGATCATTTATCATTCCCTGTTCTCATTTCATATGATGTAAAAATTCCATGAAGCTGATCAACTGTGAGTGTGTCAAGATCAGATCTATCTTTAATTGTATAAATATTTTCATCATATCTCACAGGTAATGACCTTAATATCTTTTGCACAATGGGTTTATCTGTAAGTTCTTATCCTACTGCTCTGATTGAATTAACCACTTCATCTACCCTATGAAGGTATTCAACAATGTTCTCTTCTTCTTTCATTTTTAGATTTTCAAACTGAGTTCTATAGGTCTGTAGTTTGGATTCCATGACTTTGCTATATCCTTCATATACAACCTCCAATTTGTCCCATATTTCTTTGGCTGAATTACAATGCATAACCTTCACACATAGAATTTGTCAACCCTCCTAGAATTCATTAACTTCTCTTGAGTCGTCATTGCATATTTTCTTTCTTGCAACATCTTTGGGTGGAGTAGTCGGTGTAGTGTAACCATCTACAACATATTGTTAGATATCAAAACCAAGATCCAACAATAAGTTTTTCATTCTTATTTTCCATAGAGCATAGCCACCTCCATTGAATAATGGTGCTTTTTTGTTAGACATTCCTTCTTGCTGATCCATCTTCAAGATCTACCTTCCAATTTTTTAGACTGTGCCGAAGGCACATGCTCTGATACCAATTATTGGAATACTGAGAGAGGGGGGGTGAATCCGTGTTACCCTTTTTCAACAATTAGCAGTTACTTTTATATTTTGTTAATTACCACAATAGATCAACAATAAACTTGTTTGTAAAGTAAATTTTATAAATATAATTAATAAGAATTACAAGGTTTTTATGAAGAATAATGAAGGACACCAATTCTTTTTAGAGCACCAACTCTAGGAGACATAAATCCCCTTCTTCAGGGCACCAACCGTAGGAGGCACCAACTTCCTTGTTTCTTTAGGGAACCTACCCTAGGAAACACCAAATCCATTGTTTCTTTAGGGCACCAACCCTATGAAGCACCAACTCCATTAAATTACACTTAAAGGATATGAATCCTTCCGTGCTCCTCCAGTCCACCCTCACTTCATAAGAATCATTAGTTCTTCTTCTTGCACTCTGCTGCTTTTTTGATCTTCAGATCTGGACTACAGAGACACTTTCTTCTCACCATTCTTT
Organism: Picea mariana; assembly: GCA_032191745.1. NCBI lineage: Eukaryota > Viridiplantae > Streptophyta > Pinopsida > Pinales > Pinaceae > Picea > Picea mariana. The sequence goes on from JASDQU010100995.1 coordinate 220,158, forward strand.
CTAGTTTATATACTCTTCCAACTAGTGTGATCTATGAAGCATTGTGTCCCTTTGTTTGGACCATCACACCTCTTCATTTTAAATTAACAATAATATCTATTATTATTCAAACATTATTATGAAGGATTTTAATTTAGTGAGTGCGATTTTCATAAATCGATCACAGGTATGGATTGATTTCTTTTAACTCGATTCCATGTCTCTGAAAAATATTGTAGAAATCGAATCCCACAGAGGCACTTCCTTCAAACCATTTACATGTGACCATATGCACAAAACCACAGGCTTATTAATTAAGCGATGTACCCAGTGCCTCATGGCTTATGTGTTCGTAACCTATGACCAGGGGCTGGAACCTAGTCCTCTGGTACTTTGGCCTTCATATGATTTATCTCTCATCTAATCTTCCGGAGCTTCAACTTCCCAAAGTAGATACCTATCGCAAGGATGGATCTAATGGTTAGCATGATTCATGGAACCAAATCAATGGTTTAGATTTCATCCTTACACTATCCTTCCACTACTTAATCCAATGGCTATTAATTAATCAAAGATTGAGATGGATGGCCATTATTTACTTCAGGACTTCCATCCTCTGTAATCTTTTAACCTTCCGTAGTACATTTCATCGAAGTAAATCAAACGGTCGATATTTGTTCTTCTGTAGATGGATGATCCTGGATTTTCCATAGGTTTCAAACAAATCAATGACCATGACTTGATCTGCAGTTGAGTGGATGGTTCTTGTTCTATTTGGAAATTTGACGCTTCAGGACTTCGGTCTTTGTAGTCATTCAATTCTTCCGGAGTAAATTTCTCCGAAGTAGATCAGATGGTCAATATCTGTTCTTCCATAGATGGATGATCCTGGATTGTCTAGAGGTTTCAAACAAATCGACAAACATGAATTGATTTGTATTTGAGTGGACGTTTCTCATTCACTTCAACGCTTCGTGGGTTCAAAGGTTTGGGTAATTGTTGTTCCAATTTCCACCGGAGTTGGTCAGCATTGAAGTAGTCAACATGGGAGATCTTACATCATGTTTTGATCTAACAATCATGTGAGAATCTAGAGGATATTAGATCAACATTTAACATTGACTTCAACCTTCGACACTTCAAGTATTTTTTGGTTTCCCTCGAAGGAAAAACTCCCGGAGTGACGTAACTTGCTGATGTCACTGCTGACTTAGAACTGGCTGAGTGGTTACCACATGCCACCTAGATTCATGACTTACATAAACTAAAGTGCCAAATGGGCCTAGACACTTGTCACCATCTAATTGCATCACATGTCCTTGCTCACGTGGATCTCCTGATGTGGCACATGTCCTCCTCTTGGATCTAACGGTCGTAGGTTCATCTCAATCCTTGATCCAACAACTGTGATCAATTCATTTTGGCCTTCGGGACTTTGGGTTATACGCTCCTATTTTCCAAATCTCTCGAAGTGAGATTCCCAAACTAAACCTTGAGAATCTTGACTTCATCTAACTATCCTTCTTTGACATGAACAACCTAATACGATCCAACGATTGTCAGGATTTCGGTTGTTTCAGGATCTCATGAATTCTTGATCCAACAACTGTGATCAATTCTAGATCAATGGTCTAGATTCATTTCGGCCTTCAAGAATTTGGGTTATTCGTTCCCAATTCTCAATTCTCCCGAAGTGATATTCCATGAATAAACCTAGAGCAACTTGAACTTCATTTAATGATCCATTTTTGACGCAAAAATATCAACACGATCCAACGGTTGTCGCGATTTCGGTTATTCCAGGATCTCATGAATCCTTGATCCAACGACTGTGATCAGTTCTAGATCAATGGTGTATATTCATTTCATCATTCAGGAATTTGGGTTATTTCTCTCCCACTTCCCAATTCTCCCAAAGTGATATTCCCCGATTAAAGATCGAGTAACTTCCATATTTGACTGTCCTAGTTTGTCCTGAAATCTACATCAGTGGACAAGATTCTCCCTCGATTATTTTGTAGTTTTTACTATGGGGATTTCAATCCTGATCGCGTTTCTGCAATGCACTTTCCCTTATGAGATTTTTGGTTTTGTACTTGGATTCTAACTGATCTAGATCATTGATCTATTGGGAATTCGATCCCAATGGTGTTTCTACATTTTTGCTGATCTCGTGAAATCTAATACGCTACCTCTTCTGAGATTTAGGTAGATTCCTCTGCATGTTATTCATAACAAATCATCATCACATCATAATGAAATCAAATGTTGACATCAATGACAATGCATCAATGAAAATATGTCCAACACTTCGACCATCAATCAATCCACCTTGACTAGAATTTCACTGCAAAGAATATAACAACCCAATAGGAATACCCTGTACGTTTCTCAAGTTACCCTTCTCATCCAAGCAAGTAAAAGATTTATTTTAACAGTCCAGGACAACAAAGTATTCGTCCAACCAATCTATACCAATGAGGCATTCATAAGAGCCCAAGGGTATGATGTTCATGTTTTCTTTTTTATTTATCCCATTCATATCCATTGGTCAAGGATTAACCATTTCATTAATCTTCCTTTTAGTTCTAGTAGCTAGTTGTACCAACCAAAGTTTTCCAAGTTTTCTTTTTGGCAAATGAAACCTTTCTACCACCTTAGGATCTAGATAACTATGACTAGCTATCAAATCAATTAAAATAGCAATAGGTTGATTGTTGATATTACCTTTTACTTCAATCGCGTGAGACTGAAATTCAACCTACTTATTTTCTAGGGCTGCATAAATTCTTGGTACATTTTTTCCCATATCCTTAACCGTTTCATCTTTCTATACATTGTGAACAACCCTCACTTTTTCAGCTCGATGAGGAAAATCCTGGTACATGTGGTATCCATTACAACCAAAACACTTTATTGGTTGTTGCCTTGGTCTTTGTCCCATGGTTTCAACCATCCTGGGCTCTTTTGAAAATGGTTGTCCTTGATTACTATTTATGAAAAATGGGGGTTTGATTCCCTTCTTCCTCTGCTCCATCTTACTTTTCTTTTTGTCTTCCCAAGTCTTTTGGAAAGTTGGTCTTCCTCTAAACCGATCATAGAGACATTTATCTCTCCTTATGGATTCTTCCAAAATCTTGGGATCATCATACTATAGTTTATTGCCGATAAATGATGGAAGCCCACTTAGGTATCTCTGAATTTTAACTTGTTTATCTTTGATAAAAGAAACATTTTTCAGCAACTCTAAGAATCTTCTTTCATACTCATCAATGGTCATTCTTCCAAGTTTGAGTTCAAAGAACTCTTTAATTTTCCTATCATAGTAACGTTTGGTTAAATATTTATTTTTAAAATATCTATTAAACTCCTTCCAAGTAACCTTCTTCTCATCAATGTGTTGCACTTCTACTAAATGATCCCACCACATTGATGCTTTTCCTTTAAGCTGATAAATTTCTATCCTCCCTTCTTCCTCAGAGGAATAGTTATGTAGCTGAAAGTATTTTCTCATACCTAATAGCTAGGTCTCAACATCCTCATCCTTTTTGTTCTCACCATCGAAAGTTGGAGGATTAATCTTATTCATCTCTCCCTATATCTCATTTGTCCCCATTTTCTTCTTATGCTTCCTTACAAGGGAGGAGCTTGAGCTACTATGTGCTCTCCTAGCTGACTGTTTAGGCAAGTTCTAACGGTTTCTATCATCACTCCTCATCACACTTCTTTTGTCACGAGACTTATGCCCCCTTTCCTTGCTAGAATCTGACTCGTTATTCATTTTATTCTCTGTTCTGTCCAGGATCTATAACAAATTGATATTGAAATCATCTTGTTGTTCATTGGCTTTCCTAAACCCCTCATTATCTAGTTTATAACATTAGACATGTTTTTGTAGTTTTTTAGTGGTTTCCACCAAGTTTATGATTTCCTCTTTTCCTTCATCATGTCCATTGGATTCAATTATTTCATTACCCATGCTGATCCATTTCCCCTTGACTTCCTCCACATGGCTATAAATACTTTGTGCATCTTCCCAGTCTGTCATGAATTTGGTCTCTATTTTGGTCTATATGCTCTTAATTCTAAAAAATGTGCAGGTAGTAAGATTTGTTAAACAAAATAATATAACAATTTGTAATTAATAAACTCATCTTAGCGTTAATACATCAATCCTATAACTGATCTCTGGCCCATCTAGGCCTAGTGGTTAAACTGGAGCTTTGATACTACTTTGTAACATCACCCGAACCCCTAAGTACCATTTAGGCTGATGGGGTGACAATTTTTTTTTGATTTTTCTAACTTCTCATTTCTCCAATTAGACCTCGTAAATTGGTTCTGCTCATCCAGATATTTCTAATGACTGTAACTATGTTCAAATATGAGTTATAGATCAAAATTTGCAAAACTTGTTTTCGACTCTTTTTACACTCACTTCCACCTTAGTGCCACATGGCACCTTGGTACATGTGACAATCCACATGGAACGGATGTGGAACCTTCCATGTACTTCCTCAGACCCATGCCTTCTTGGACCTCCAAAAACACTCTTTAATACTATCAGAGTCCTCCCATCAGAGTGTTTCCACTTTGAGATGATTTGCACACTTCAAAAATTGAGTTTTCATAGCATACCTTCCGACAGATCAAGCGGACTAGGAGAAATGACGATCAATGACTTTGATTCCATTGAAGCCTCCAACATGCATGACAGATAATACCCCACTCATGTACCCCTCGAGCTTTGCCTGTTGACCCCATTATGGATCAATGGCTGATGTACATTGTGACCATCCTCCGATTGACGATCCAGGTTAGTACTCGGAGTACTCCCTTCAGAGTACTTCCTCTTCCTACATTCACAACCACTCTGACCAATCCCCCTTCGATGGACAATTGAGATATGTGATCAATGGATCTGAGGGATGAGTTTAAAAACAATGGTCTAAGGCCCAGCTCACCCGACAGGCCCACACTTGAACCACTGGCTAATCAATGGTTTCCACATGCACACAATACGCCATTAAGCATCAAAACATCATGTGTTACTACCTTTGTTAAGTGGTATTCCCCTATAGTTTAGCGGGGTGTCGAAGGTGGGTTATAACCATTCATGGAGTTGGGTTATACCCTTAGACACCGCCATGAGTCTCCTGGAAGTATTTGAATTACCACTCACAGGGGGTGACTCTTGTGCTAAACCTTGGGCACTTTAAAAGTGCACTGTCAATGTGGATCGTTGATCCTTCCCTGATCAACGATCTGCATTTAAACCTTGATTTGAAGGATCTCACACATGAGACTTTGATTCAATAGTTATCATACTTCAAGGAAACTATCCATCGACCATGATTCCTTCTCAAACTCTATCCATCCTATGGCTAATATCTACTCTATACCACACTCCTATCGATCCAATGGTTGAAAAAAATCTGGATCCTTGACAAGTCCTCGTACCTGAGGACCTCGATCAACAGTCAGGATCTCCCAATCCGTCTCTCAGGAATCCAAGAATCAATAATGACCATGATTCTTGGCACACCCTGGATCGCAAAGAACTCCGATTAACGACCAATATTGGTTTGTTGTGCCGATATTAATGATTACAATGAAACTGAGGAAAAACTCAGGTTATTCCTCTAGATTAAGCAGTCTGACCAGGAATTAATAAATTAGGAATATTTCCAAAGATTTCCCGATTATTTAAAAACCCCATAATTTCAAAATTATTCCTTCAGTCTGTTAGGGTATATCTTCTTCACAATTACATAGGGAATTTCTCCCAATGAACAATTGTCTTCAGGAAAAAAGCATTACTAGCCCCAAACTACAAAATTCCACTCAATTTTTGTTTACCAATAGTTAAACTTTGTTTGTAAATAGAGATGGATAATTTCCCCACTACACACACACAAACACACACACACACACACACACACACACACACACACACATATAAACAAGTGAAAATATACATAACACATAATTTACATTTTTTGGGCAATACAACTACAACAATACAGTGCTAGACAAGTCTATTTGCCAAAATGCTCAAGGATAATTCTAGCAGTAAAAACCCATGGAAAAATTACTTAATTATAGTTCCTGAGAAATTCCAACAGACAATATGTTGAAAAAAGTTAATATTAACCATTATTCATGACAAGAACTCATAATAATTACACATTAATATCCAACACAAAATTACATACATTCACATTCAACAATAAATTAAACAATCACATAGTGGACACTTATCTAGTATAAATGAGCCACCAACTACATGAAAACCTCTGAATTTCCTCCCAGCCTTAGACTTCGTTGCCCACAAACTGACAACACGTCACCCTCGAGTTGGGGCTTAAACTCCACTTGGCAAGGAAAACCTACCCAAACAAGTTATCTCCACAACAATGCTCATATTTGTTGGATCATGTTGTCATTGATGCCAATGGTTTGATTGATTGATGTCATTGATTGATGTCAAGTGATTGATTGATGTCAAAGGATTGATTGATTGATTATTGATGTAATATAATATGT
>JASDQU010100995.1:226702-243615 GCA_032191745.1 Picea mariana
CAAATATTGCATATTCTTTCTTTCCATAGCATTTTAGGTCTTTTCCAACATCCAATTTCTCTATGAAATCGATCAGAGTTCATTCTTATTTTAGCATGTTAATTTTATTCATTAAGATAACTTTATTAGAAATATAGTTTTCAACTTCTAACTTGGGATTAATGATCTCTTTATAGTACATTAACTTTCTTTTATTCTCTATGTATTCGTTGCACCATAATTTCTCTCTAAATTTAGTTGTGATAGTGTTTTTAATGGTGTACATACATACATATATTATGTATGTATGCATGTATATGTAGTACACATACATACATATGTATGTATGTATATCCGAGCAATTAGATTATTTGGCTAGTTTTGTGCTAGCATGTGCCAATTTGAATCCCCTAGATTAGGCATACTAGTTTACATAGGGTATTTACTAGGAATGTGTTGAACCTCATAACTTATTCTTTCTTTTTCATTGCTCTGCACTTATATTTTTTCTAAGTATGTTTTCCACCCATAATTTTCATTTTCATGTCTTACCTCTACGACTTATGCTTTTTCCATAATTATGTCATTTTGTTACATTCACGGGTTGGTGGACTCGCAAACTCACGGTCTATCACTTTTCTTCTTTGAACATTTTGCCACACTTAGTTTATTTTTTCATCCGTGGACTCACAGAGTACTCACAGACTTACAATCTCTTTTCTTTTATATCTTCTGTCTTCACAAGTCCATCTGACAAGTACCGATACTTTGTCATTTTTCTTATCACGGTGGACTCGTGGAATCTCGGAGTCACAGACTCACATTCTCATTTGATTTCCTCCACTCTGACTCCCCGCTGTGATGTGCCCTTTCTCTTTCATAGTTCTTGAGTGATATTAAATGCTAATTCTACGAACTCAACCGCTAAATTGAATTATGAAAAGGTCGTTATTAATGATGTTTCTATAGAAGGAAAATCACATTTATTTCAGGTTAATGCTCTCATCAAGGATCTAATGTAAACATTATTTCACTGTTCTAGGAGGTATTACAAAGAAAGTATATCAATATGCTAAAGATGGCTGAAAGAAAACACCATTTTTGTGCGTATACCTTGAATTTATTTCCCAGAGAAGATTACAATTACCACTGGTCGAGATCATATTGGTACTATTCAACGTTACCAGATAAATATAATAATAAAGTTTGGACATCAAGAATAGCTCTAGTTGGTTGTGTACCTAAGGTTTTCAAATGAAAAGAGATTGTCACTTGGTGTATTGATAAATTTGTCCAGAACAAAAGAAAAATTTCACTACAAAGTGGCTCCCCTGTTTCATTGGCGCCTTCAGTTTTCAAAAAAATGTTAAAAATACTAGAGCTGAAGTTAATATACAAAGGAGAAGAAGCCAACAATTTTCTTAGAGGGAAAAATAATGGAATGGAGCTCCTGCAGGAATATTTAGAAGATTCTATTGCAATGCCATAAGACATATCTAGAATCCAGGTTAGTTCTTTAAAGGACCCTTATCGAGAAATTGCTTGGTTATTTACAAGAGTTACCGATCCAGATTCTACAACAACCATTCCCCGGCTGGCACTATAGATTTTACATTTCACAATTCATGAAAATGTTGTCTTTGATTGGGCGAAAATCATATCAAATGAAACTTCTGCACAATTAATGAATTTAAGAAGTCAGAACAAATTCTATATGGTATCTTATTTGATATTTTCTATCACACATTGTTATATTTTTAAAGGTTTAAGTGTTGGAAAAAGGGTAAACTCAAAAATTGACCCGTAACTATGTGGTATCAAGCTCTTTGGATTAGGTAGAAAGTTATCCATTATTTTTATGAAGTTTACAATGATTTTGTGTATGAATTTAATAAATTACTCTTTGGAAAATATACTTCCAAGATTTCATTGGAAACATCCACCTTTTTGAATAAAAAGGGAATTCCAGAGAAAATGGATAATTACAACATCGTTAGGATTTTATGTTCTCATGAAAATCCTATATATCTCCCTTATTATGTGCCAGACAAGTTATTTGTCATAGAGGTGGAGAGGAAATATAAGTTATGGTTTCATGATTTTTATGAAAGAAGGAGTTTTTTTTTTTATTCCTCTACCTTGGAGAGTTGGTGAAATTCTCTTAACACAGATCTCCAAAATTGATGAACATGCCTCTTACTTTGACCAGATTAATTTGAAGTTTGCAGAAGAAATAAAATGGTTTGACCCCAACCATATTTTTTATAATCACATGGTATCAGTTGGGCTCAACACTACATTGATCAATACACTCACATTTGGGGAGGAAGAGGGTGATAATCATGAGCCTCTTGTTCAAGGTACTGATAAAAATTATGGTGACATAGAGACAATTGTGAGCACTACAAAACATTATAAGCAAAGAGGGAAACCCTAAAGTGAAAGAAACACTCAATCACCCACAGTTTCTCCCATAATCCTAAAGTAAATTCTTAGTATGAAACAAACCAACAAAGAAAACCCTCAAGTAACAATTCATGTGACGATGGAGAAATAAATCCTCCTCAAGGAAGTTTAGAAAACCCCAATAAATTAACAATGAAAAGGAAAAGGGTTAATTCTCAAGAAGAGGGAAAAGAACAAAACGATCTTGAAAATGATATTTTTCTTGATGATATGGATTTAGACGTTGATATTGAAAATATCCGGTTTCCAAATGAAGAAGACCACACCTAAGAAAATGTACAATTCGTTAAATTGGATGTTCAAGATGAAGTTTTCTCCAACAGAGAGACCTTTTTTGTACAAAATGTTTTATTTGATAGATCTTCAAAGAAATTGACCTTGGAAAGAAGTACGAAGAATAAGAAGGGAAAGTCATGGTCCACCATTGATACTAAAAACATGTTTCCTTCAAAATTATCCTCAATTCATAGGATCTTAAGGGATGCATTGGATGTTTCAATAATTAATATGGAAGAGGAAAATCTTAGGCTTAAGGAGAGAGTCAAAGAATTGGAGGCAACTCTCATTCCCCCACCCATATTGGCTACCCTAGTCTCCATGATACAACTTGACAGAACTCTTCAAGGAACTCCAGAGTCAAATATGAGAGTAAAAGGAATTTCAAGCTTAATCATTTCCACTTGACACTTTGTTGAAGACAATATAAAGAAAATAGTGTCACTTATTCTATATTTATGGGACTTGGAAAAATATTTTCTGCTCTCGGGCTCAGAATTCAAAATGCTAAAGAATACTTAAATGCATATTCAAAGAATGATGAAGGATCATTCACAAATGGAGTTTCTATGTTTGTAGCAAACGTCTTGGAAATGACAGATCATAGGAGAAAACATGAATATTTTCCCTCCCAGTTCAATATGAAACAATTAAAGGCATGTTGGAATGAAAGAATTAATACATTAAAGGGGCCGTTAAATCAATTAAAATAACTATCACAGAAAAATACTGAGGCATACTCAAATATTATTGGTTTGGATATTGCAGACATCACTATTGAAGTTTCAGATCCAAGCTTATTATCAAATTTAATGATCATGAGCAGAGAACAATTTGAAGAGCAAGTCGAAAATTTGATGAAATCATCGACCAAAAAATTTGATAGTATGGTTGAGTATACTTATGATGACATTGATATTTGGATTATTGAGTACACCCTCCGACATTTTCTTGTAGGATCCTCATACCCGACTCTGCAGTACTATCACCTCCACTGCATTTCAAGTACTGTCACCCGATATCATTCTCCCCCACATGAGTTGTCCCATTCATAAGTCCCCCTTGGCCCTTTGAAACTCATGCTACTGTCACCCCCTAGGGATGGGAGTCCTGATAGTCTTACACATTTTCGAGAATCAACCACATACTTCTTCTCCTCATTATGCTAGCCTTCCCAATGGACTCCCAAAAACTCTCATCATGGTTTCACTTTGACTGCACCTCCACAGTATTATTAACCTCCCATTTCATCCAAAATAAGTTTTCCCATCTGCAAATTTCCCTCCATTCATTTACCTCATACAGAAACCCACCCATGGGGCCCCTACCCTCCACCAGGTTTTTCATGCAACTTGCGCCATCACAAGCCAAGCCATCTTGCACTAGGGCACCCGTTTTTGTCTTTGCACATTTATCCTAATCAATTCTTTATTCATTTTGTAATTGTAAAAAGCTTTTGTTTCCAGCATTTACTTAGATTTTTGTTGTCACCCTCGACAAGCTTCTTTTTTTCTGGCAAAGAAACCCGTGTCGCCCTTGGTTAGGGGCATTCATTACCTTCTACTCTTGTTGACATCCTCCATAAAACCTGAGTATCCCACAGTCCATGTACCTACAATCTCTGAGTTTGTCCACTTTTTCATGCCTCTGGCACAATTTAACCCTCGTTTAGTCATCCCCCTGATGCTAGTTTTAGTTTCACAGTTGCTGCCACTCATACTTAACATATATCCCCAACCAAGGGAAGTCTTGAGTCTCACGACGTCTTGAACTCATACATGCACCTCATCAGTTCCCGATCTCATCTAGTGGATTTCATGAAGCCTGTTGCTTCTTGGAGTCGCATCTCCCTTTCTGTCGACATCAACACAGTTTCCAGGAGGGAGACAATATCTTGACTCTCATTCCCTTTACAATGAGGAGTATCAGATGACACAGAGAAAAACACCATTGTTCTCTGCTATCATTGACCCCCATAAAATTTGACTTCAACCCTATCTCATGTTACGGTGGGTCTTACTTTGCAACTATTGCAATTCTTTTTTATACTTTCCGAAGACCTCTGAAATTTGTTGGGTTATCAATGCCCGCAAATTATCGATACTTCTTATAGGTGTCATCGCCTCTTTTCAGTGTATGTTTACCATCAAAATTGTCCTCTTCCATTATCAAACCACCCCGGAGGGCACTGCAGTTATCTATGTCAACATACCACTTCAGTTATTGTCTTCCACATTTTTAGTTACATGACACAAGCATGGGGCATGATCACCTTGTTTGTACACAATTTTATTTTTCCATACCTGGCGAAAGTTTTGGGTCCCACAGGTTCCCCTCTCCCTCCAATGGGTTGCTCTTGCAATCCCTCTCAACACTCTTTCTTACAATGGTACTCTCAGTAAAAGAAACATTGATGTATTTCAGCTATACGTATGCTCCTAACCTCACACATTAGGGGGCATCTGTTATTACTAAAATTTCATTCGCAAATGGTTACATGAAATGAGCATCTCCAAACACCTATTAGTTCATTCATGGCCCAAAAATGCATTTCCAAAGGGAACAAACTATACCACTGGTTATAAAATCAGCATGCGCTCAGAATATAAAGGAAGCGCGCACACGTGCGCTAGTCGAAAATGCAGGGAAAGAGCACATGCGCCTGATGCACGACCGTGGATGCAAAAAGCCACACACACCTCAGAACAATGCATTAATGATTTTGGTCGGCCTCCCACCCACTTCTGGTTCATCTCCCAAGTCGATTTGACCCCCAAATCTGAGCCGAATCCGAGTGGGGGGCTGGTCAAAGACCTAAAGGTGCCCTAAAGGGCCCCTTGTTCACACTAAAGACCGGTTGGAGAGTGCCTCAAAGCTTTGATATAAAAAGAGGCCATGGGTGCACTATATTTCCAAGAATCTATTTGTATTGTTATGCTGCCTCTATTCTCCTGCAAGAAACTTCTTTCCTCATTGGAATCATACAGGCACCATTTCATTGGGCTATTCACATCACCTCTTGAGTGAATGAGCTTTGGATTTATTCACCATTTCCTTTTAGTTTTCTATTTGTAAGAAGATCTCTCTCATTGGGGGTTCAATATCCCTCCCTTGGAGGAAGAGGGGATCCATAAGTCTCCCTTTCTCTTTGGTGTTTTCCCACTAATACAATCTATCCATTGGTGGCATGAATATTGGTCAATTGTTTGGTTAAGTTTGGTTCTAATTCCCTTATGCACTTTATTTTAGTTTCTTTAATTGTTGTTAGCTTAGTTGTTTGTTTATTTCTTGTGCTTGATATTTATAACTCTTGCACTAACTTCTGTCCTGTCCAGCTAACCCAACTAGGCTTGCAAGTGTCCCTCTTTTGCTCATTCAGGTGACGAAAAGGATACAACAGGCTGGATAGTCAAGAGTCTTGAAATTGCACAGGAGGATAAATTCATTTTATTGATTAGTTACAGGTTAGTTTACATGTTATTTATTTAAAACATTTTATTAATGAAATAAGAACAACATGAATTAACTTTTGATTGTTTACGTATTCTTATTTCAATTATATTTGATTAGAATTTGTTAGTTTTAGATCTTTAGACATTCAAAAGAAAACATAAAAATGTATGTGGTTTCTTTGTCTCTTTCATAACAATTTCAAAAACATTCATTTCGCAAGATGTCAAGTAAATCTTGTATGTTGTACATAAACTGTTTATAATCATATGCACATATTTGCGTTTCTATTTGAAGTTTTGTAATAATTATATTATTAGTATCATAGCTTTATAGATTAGTTTCTTTTATTTTATTATTTTTAGGACTTTAGTTGGCCAATGGAGCCATTAAACTCATCAGGTCATTTCATTCCAAACGACTTCGGTTATCTAGACAACCCTGACCCGGATTTGACCTTCCAGTTGACGGTGTGTCAAATACTCCCGTCAAAAAAACCCAAAACAGGAAAACCAACATTCCTTGAGAGTTCAACTCTTTTTTTGTCTTATTCAATCTGAATAAAATGTAACATTTCTAACCTTGGTCCACACCTAAGACACAATCAACATCATAACCTCTTGCTTACGCAAGAAAAACCCTGTAGACAATTTGGATTACATTTTCATGACTAGAAACCTACATCTAAAGATTTCTCTAAAGATTAGCTATATTACGATTCACCGATTAACCTTTATTGCCTTACAACATGCCTCTTTATAGGATTTACAGCAGGAAAAACCCTAAATAAATGGCACGTAAAAATGGTTACAGATCCATGCAGATCATTGGATACAAATCCCACAAATCTCAGGATTTTGTTACAATTGAATACCAAGTCATATTACCCATCGAATACTAGTCGACCTTCATTCAGTCTTCTGTCGGTCACATGCCTGCCTATAGACCTCTTATTGGTTGACCTATTCAACTTTCTGTCAATGCCTTTACCATGTTGAACCTCCTCAACCTTCGACTTCATCTTTACTTGGTCAACTAACCTCGACCTTCGACCTGATGTCAATCCACCTCGACCTTAAACTTGATGTCGATCCACCTCGACTTTGACCTGCGGTCGATCCACCTCGACTTCTACCACCATTTGATCCACCTCAAATAGACTTTCAATACAAAGAATATAACAACCGAATATTCTCTCACTTGTTGTCTTCTTTGCTGAAACTAGGAGATTCATGAACTTTTGTTCACAAACCCATGGAAGCAATGCCCATTTCCTCTCTGCACTAAGAGAACTTCACAACACTCACAAACTTGGTCAATGAGTCTGCTATGTTTTCCAACATGTCTACTTTCTCCAGCAACACCTTGTTTATTTCCACCATGTCTCTAATGAAATGGTATTGTACATCAATGTGCATAGTCTTCGAATGATAAGTCAGGTTCTTTTCCTGAAATATTTCACTTTGACTATCACAACTTATCTTCATATCTCTCTGCTCAAACTCGATTCCTGAGCACAACCTTTGCAACCATACCGATTCTTTTCTTCCATGAGTGGCTACCATGTATTCAACTTATATTTTTGACAAGGATACAACCACCTGTCGCTTACTCATCCACCTGATTGCTCCACTGAACATCTTGAAGACATATCCATTGGTCGACCTCCATTGGTCTAGATCTCCAGCCTATTCAATGTTGACAAAGCCATGTACGTTTAATTCACTATCACCTCCAGGTTTTCCTTGGTAGCATATAACATAGTCCTTCGTGCCACACAAATACCTAAATACTCTCTTGACAACTATTCAGTGCTCCTTCCCAGGTGTCAACCTGTACCTTGTCAACACTCCCACTACACGGGAAATGTTTGGTTGAGTGAAGAACATCGCATACATTAGACTACCAACAACACTTGCATAGGGAACACATTCCGTGTGCTCTATTTCTTCCTGTGTATTTGTACATTGTTCAACAATTATCCTTTCTCCCACAGGAATTGGCACCTTCACCGATTTGCAATCCTGCATGTTGAAACGTTTCAAAACTGTTTCAATATACTTTGTCTCATTCAATCAGATATTTCTATCAACTTGATCTCTTTTAATATCCATTCCCATAATGAAGTTAGCTACACTGAGATCCTTTGTGTCAAACTTGGAAGATAGCTGCTTCTTCACCTCCTTTATTGTGTCCATTATGTTTCCAATCAACAACATGTCATCGACATACAAAGCTACATATATGAAATTCCCAACTTATTCTTTGGAATATATGTAGTGATCAACTTTGCTTCTCACAAATCCCAAACTAAGGATGCATGCATCGAACTTTTGGTACCATCCTTGGTGATTTCTTTATACCATAAATGGATATTTTCAGTTTACACACCAAATATTTCTTTCCCTTTACTACAAAACCTTCGGGCTATTTCATGTAGATTTCCTCTTCCAGGTCCCCATGTAGGAACACTTTCTTCACATCCATCTGTTCTATTTCCATATGGAATGTCTCAGCCAGAGACATTAGTACTCTAATGGAAGTTAACTATGCAACAAGGGAAAAAATATCATCAAAGTTTACTCCCTCGACTTGGGAATATCCTTTCGATACTGGTCGAGCTTTAAAATTCTTGACTTGTTCTGTGGTATTCATCTTCTTCTTGAATACCCATTTTCTACCGACATGCTTTCTTCCACTAGGAATCTTGATTAAGTCCCACGTATAATTCTTATGCAAGGATTCCATATCTTATACCATGGCGTCCTTCTAGAGTTTACCCTCTGTCGAGTCGACTTCCTCCCCAATAGAATTAGGCTCATTGTCGGTGGTAGTTAACAAAAATGTAGAATGGAAGTCAGGAGGACTATACCTTTCGACTGGTTTTCTTACTATTTATGACCACCTTACGACCGAGGTTGGTTGTTCCAACTCTTCATCTAATTCAGTCGACTCATATGAATCAACTTCTTCCTTCCCCAGTTCAAATCATACTATCTCAAGGTTATTCTCAATCTGAACAATTTCTTTAGGCTCAGGATTACCTCCGACTTCTTTGAAAACCACATCTAAATTGTACACTATTCTACTTAATGCAGACGCCAGAGCTTATATCCTTTCATTCCTTCTTTGTATCCAATGAAAATACATTTGACTGCCTTCTTGTCCAACTTGCTCCTCTTTTCCTTAGGAACATGCACAAATGCACCACAGTCAAATACTTTGAGATGTGAAACTGAAGTTTTCTTACCCGACTGTTAGCACTGAGAGTCACCCTCAGATTGCAAGAGGATAATCCCAGTACCCATCAAAATGTTTGTGGAGGTAGGTTTATGAGTGGAGGTCAAATGGACAAAGCTCAGTACAAGAATGTTTTAACACATAAATATGACATGCAATGCATAGGGAAATGAGGTCCTCATTAATTTCAGTCAATGGTTTAAGGTTAAAAGTTAGAAGGGGGAAGACTTAGTGAGAAAGGTGGACAAGTCTGCCATGAGCATCTGACCTTCAAGCAACTTGGTGAAGATAAACTTAGGCATAAGAGCACTCTTGAACCCAAGTTTAAGATACTGAAATATATCATAGCAGTATTATAATCAAACATCTATTACAATACAACTATAATAACTCATTTGGATCATCCATGCACGAGCATTTCAACATAAGAGGAAACATGAAAACGAAAGAGAATACTGAAATAGGTCACAAAAAAATTATAATCAAACCTCCATTACAATAAAACTACAACAACTCGTCTGGATCATCCATGCACGAGTGTTTCAGCACAACAGTAAACAAGATGATGAAAGAAGCTGACTTCTATTACTGAGAAAGTCTCAGGTCTCATACATAACCAGAGAACAAATTTGGTATCAAAATATTAAAAAATAGGGAGCTTTGATCAACCATTCGACGACTATAACAAAATATTGAACTAATCTCTTTGTACTTAGATCAGTAAACACTGTTAGGAGAGTCATCTGGCTATCCCATCCAAATATTTTCGTATGTGCATCCTTCTTTCAGAGTGTGCGTGTTTCCTCCTGTCAGATGCAATCTCATATTAGTATGGGCCTGCAAGAAGAAACCATCCATCATGGTACCTCGGGCTGATAGTTCTGTCTCCTTGGCCATAACTTCCATGCTTTCTATTTATGGACTGAGCTGAGGTTTCAGCTACCATTCTTTGTTCATTAACTGAATCCTCGTCGGGATTGGAGGGGGTCTGGATGACTAGAAGGCGACCACATGTTGTTGTTGGATACGACATTATACACGCAAGTGATTTCGGGGTCTTCGAAAGTGGTTTGGACCCACATCGCTTTCGAGCCTGAAATGAACCATCTTCTGCCATGTAGCCTCCCCACAATACCACGATTTTGATTTCGGCCCGCCTTTAGAGTTTAACGCCTGTGCAGCTTGTGGCACTAAAATGATTGGTGGCTGTTGATCTGATCATGATCTACGATCTGGGTGCGCCTACTATTTTAGCGCCCCCGCAAAATATTACTCACCTTCCAACTATGGAATACTTCTAACCGCATTTAGAGGTGGCGCTAAAATGAACTTCATGGGGGGGATCTTTGCTGCCGAAAACTGCACCTACCTATTTTCCCACACTCATGGCTATCACCTGCAACCCTCAACAACCTCATATGATAACATTGGCTCCATAGCAGATGACATGCTCCCTGTGAGCTGCCAAGAACAAGTAGTTTCAGTGCCTTAGCTTTTGGGTCATGGGGTCACTTATTCAAACATAAATCAAAGAGAAAGTGGTATTTACAATGGATGGAAATCCAATCATGGCTTAAGAAAAATATTTTTTTCAGAAAGTGCCCATTGATAGGGCTACCAAAAACTTCAGAATCCTCCAAGTTCTACAATTTATAAGTGTTATTTGAAAATACCTCAAATATCTTGAAAGGACCAATCCATAAGGCTTCGAATTTACCATGTTTTCCTTTGTCTTTCTTGGGTGCATCTCACTTGAGAAGTAGATCACCCAACTTAAAATATTCCTTGCTTACCTTCTTGTCAAAGGATCATTTTATCTTTTGTTGATGGTCTTGAGCTTTATCAAGTAGTTTCTCTCTGGACTACTGCACTTCTACCAACTGTTGTATCCTCCTGACCATATCATTAGGTTCTCCTTGGTAGTCTTGGAGGAATTTTTCCACAAGCAAGGAAAGATGAGTAGGAAATATAGTCTCAACCCCATATACAAGCTGAAAAGGGGAAACACCAAGTGACCTCTTTATTGTAACTCTGTCAGCTCATAAGGAAATTTTTAGCTTTGATTCCCATGCTTTCTTGTTGTCTTCTAACAATTTCTTGATGATCTTTATGAGGCTCTTGTTAGAGGACTCTGCCAAACCATTTCCTTGGGGGTAGTAAGGAGTAGAATGGAATAATTTAATCTCATACTATTCACAGAACTTGATCAATGGTTCAAATTTGATGGAGGCAACATTATTAGTAATAATCCTGCTTGGACAACCAAATCTGGACATGATATCCTAAAGAAAGCTAATGATTACCTTGTGGGATGAAATTATTGTAGCAATGGCTTCTATCCACTTGGTGAAATAACCGGTGGCAGTCAAAATCCACCTGTGCTGACCACTTGAGCTTGGGTGGATTTCTCCAATGAAGTCAAGACCCTACTGCTGAAAAGGTCCATAAACCACCACAGTCTTGAAAGGAAAATATTTGAGCTACTTCTTTCTAGAAAAACTTTGGCATTTGTCACAAGCTCTAATATTTGCACATACGTCAGTAAAAAGGCTGGGCCAAAAATACCCATCTCTGAGGATCTTATAAACTGTGGTCCTCCAAAAATGATGCCCCCCACATAAGCTATCATGAAAATCAGTTATGGCCCTTTGGGCCTCCTGTGGATCTAGAAATCTCAAAATAACTCCAAGGGTATCTTTCCAATACAAAACCCGATCAATGAGACAATATTTGATTTCTTTGAGTTTCAAAGCTCTCACCTTGTTCTTGTCCAAGCCATCAGGAGGCCACAACTTCTGCAGAAAATATACGATGTCTTTATACCAAGTGCATTCTGCCAAGTTGGGGTTGACATGAGAGCCTTTATCAACAATCTCAACTTGCTGATTTTATGAGTTTATGTTCATGAAATTAACCCCCAAAGACTTGCAATTTGATTCAGCTGAAAACTTGGCCAATCCTTGGCCTTTCACCAATTTAGTGGGCTTTATTTCAAGGTCAAATTCCAAAATTTTAGCAATCCATTTGCTTCTCTTTCCATCTATGTCAGGATGAATCAATATATCTTTCACTTAGGCTGAGGGGACATATGCAACTCTTTTTGAATGCATAACATATATTCTGAAAGCCTTGAGGGCTTTGACCAAAGCATATGCCTGCTTCTTCATGATATCATATCTCATTTCTACATCCCTCAATGCTTTGTTGAAAAAGGAAATAGGCTTCTCTAATCCCTCTCCATTTTTTTGTAGAAAAAAAACAACCATTGTATCAAATTAGGCAAAAGAAAATATCAGAAATTCCCTACAATAGTCAGGGATGATGAGCACATGTGTTTCAACTAAATCCTTTTTGATCTGATCAAAATATTCTCGAGCCTCAAAATTCCATTTCACCTCATTTCCTTTTCTAAGCATGGATGTAATGTGCTTAACCAACTCAACAAAATTAGAGGTGAACCTTCTTAGAAAATTGATTTTACCCAAGAAAGACTGAACCTCTTTCTTAGATGTGGGAAAAGACACAGTCTGAATGGCCTCTACTCTACTTGGATCAATTATTACCTCTTCTGCTGACACAATATGCCCAAATAATTTACCCTCCTTCATAGCAAACAAAGATTTCTTAGGATTGAGGGAGAGACCAAACCTTCTGCATTTCATGAATACCTTCTTCAAATGATGACAATGCTCTTTATCATATTTTGAGAACATTGTAATGTCATCCAGATAGATGACTACAAATTTGTCTTTCTCCCCAACAAAGGCGATGTCCATGGCTCACTGGAAGGTTGTTCCTGCATTCATCAACCAAAGGGCATTTTAGCATACATGAATGTGCCCCAAGGAGTAGTGAAAGATGTCTTCTCTCTATGTCCAGGAAAGAAAAAGATTTGATTGTAGCCAAAGAAACCATCAATCATAGACATCCTGAATGAACCAATTATTCTCTGCAAAATGTGCTCCATCTTTGGCAAGGGGTAGTTATCTTTCTTGGAGCTTCTGTTTAAATTACCGAAATCAACACATAATCTGATTTCCCCATTTTTCTTCCTCACAGGCACCAAGTTAGCCACCCATTCTGAATATCTCAAAGTAATGATGATCTGGGCATCCAACAACTTCTTCACTTCTTTTTCCATAATAGGAAGCAACATGAGATTTATCTGTCTGAGTTTCTGCCTAAAAGGCCTGATCTCCTCTTTCAAAGGGATCTTATGTTCAATGATGTTGGTATCATAAGTTCTTAAATATTCATATTTCCAAGAAAACACATCAGCAAACTCTTTCAAAATCACATCATCTGTTCCTTTGACAATCTACTAGACAAGCCTTTGTTCCTTTGACAAGCTGCTAGACATTTTAACATACTTTGGATCCTCTTCTGTTCCTATATTGCAATCAATCACATCATCATTTTTAGTTGAACCTTTAATCTTTATAGCCACATCATTTCTTTCAAACAATCTCTCCAAGAGGACAATTTGTTTTGGAATATGGTTATTGGGCAACTGAACTATATGATGATCATCAATTTTATTCAGAAAAATATCAGCATGAGGGATTTATTCAGTATCCTAATCTTGATCAATATGTAAAGTAGAAAATTCACTCACAATCTCAAGAAATATTTTTATCTCAAGATCATCCTCAAAAACCTTCCAATGTTTGACATTGTCAGGAATAGATGGTCTATACTTTACTTCCACATCATACTTGAGTTTGGGGGGAAAAGGAACCCTGAACTTACTTGCTGAAACAACCAAGGAATCTGGCATAGTGTTCTCCTCTCTGGGAACAAATGAGATATGAAAATCTAAGAAGAAACTATCAACAAGATCCCAAACTTCATTTCTGTAGGCCCTCAACCTGGGGTGCTTAGATTTTGACTTGATGAACAATCAACTCAACATCTACAAACATCGCTAGCTCTTCAATCTTCATGTATTTAGCAGCCCCCAAAGCCAAAACAAGAGCCTGATATTCTGCCACATTGTTTGTTGTTTCAAATTCAAGTTTGTAAGACAAAGATATGGTCTCTTGGGTAGGGGAAATAAATACTGCCCCAACACCAACACTCTCCCTAGAAGAGGCTCCATCAAAAAACATCTTCCAAATAGAGGTATTGGGAGGAGGATTTTCACAAGAGGCAACATGATTCTTTCTTATTTCAATAGGTGTTTGAGGAGCATCAGTGAGCTGTAACATACTGGTTCCTAAATAAATATCAATTGCAAAAATGGGGTGGTTGGTAGGATTTTATTCATCATTGATAATGTAAGCAAGTTACGCTTCCCTATAAATCAATCTATGTTCCCCCCAAAACATAGGAATGGTGGCATATGAAAGATCCATCTGCAAAGTTCCCCCTAATATTTTTTTCCAAGATATAGACAAGAGAATTCCAAACTTAGGGGGGACAACAACCACCATAATATCCATGACCACTATTGGCCCTTGGTTATGGAAGCAAGCGAAGATCAAGGAAGAAAAGGAAAAACGCGAACTGCGTGGAAGACACAGTGACTGTTACTGGGTCGAAGTGAGAAAAAGAGAAGAAAAGATGGAGTGAAGTAAGAGAAAGCAAGACGTTGGACAAAGAGATCAAGGATGACAAATCAACAAGGAAGATGGATTGTGGACAACTCAACAAGCGAAAAAAGCCAGTATTGGATGCTTTGGAGCACCGTGCAAGAAGGAAGGAAAGACAAGCTGGCGAAGCCTTGAAAACGTGGGTCAAGTTGACCTAGGGTTTTAGACACCTAGGGGTTTTGGTATCTAGGGTTTTTACACTTAGGTTTTAGCCTAAAGGTGTTCGAGAACTATTGTAATGTATAATTAGAGGTCTAAAGGACCTGGGATGGGCTATTGTTGTTGGTGTTATGGATGTTGTTGTTGTCTTTGTTATCATGTGAATGAGTGAGGATTATTGTGTGAGAGAGAAGTGCTTAGTGTAGAGCCTTCTAGTATTGTAATATCTTCATCTGGGTGTGAAGATCAACCCTGTATCTAGGTGCACAGGGAGGGGAGAGATAGAGAGTAGAAGAAATAAGACCTGCTAGCTAAGAGCGCAGAGAAGAACTGTATGCTTCATCTTAATATATTATAAAGAAAAGTTCTGTGGATGTATCCCTAGAGAGAGGGTGAACCACATATACCTTGTGTTGTGTGTGATTGATGCTATGTTCTTTTCACTTTGATATACTGTTATTGCATTACTGTGTTAGATCTGATAGATAATTGTGTAGAGTAGAGCTAAGTTGGTAAGTGATATATAAATGTTGTGTTGTTCTAATAATCGATCCACTTGATATTCCCCTTTGTTGTAAATATATCTGTCTTGCAACCCCCTCATAGCTGCTTCGGGTGAGATTACATCTGCCTCGCAGGTGTTGCCGAAAGGGCCAGTTGCTAGATCTTGTTGGTCCGCTCTTGGAGTTGAACCCTGGGTCTACCCCTGTGCCAACAAATGGTTCCGTTTCTGGGACCAGAATCTTCTTGAGGGAATGTCAAGGTGGTTTCCATCGAAGACAAAGATTCAAAAGTGGATAGAAGACCAAGAAAAGGACTTCATTGAAGCCCAAAACAAGAACCCTAATCTTAGTACAAAGGATTGGTTGGAGAGATATATCTTTACTGATATACATGAAATTTTATTTCGAGGAATCCATCAGGAGCTATATGAGTGGCTAGATAGGTTAGAAGATACCCGATTTGAGATAAGATCTAGGCCACCTGTGGTTTGGACGTTGACGCTGATCAAGAAGGTCAAGAGAGTTGTTAAATCTGTGTCAAGAGAAATAGACCACTGGTTTGATAGTACCATTGGAGGGTATATCACCGAGTTTGATGTTGACAGAGTAGAGTCATATAGCCAAGCCAAGAGATATTTCTTTAAGGGACCTAGAAGAAAATTTCTACATTTTCTGAAGTTGAGGATCAAGATGCTATCACATGAGAAAAACATATTGAAGATACAGTAGTTAGAAGGATCCTAAAAGGCCAATGTTCAAGAATTCAGATAGTGACAGTAGCATAGAGGTTGGACATACACGCAGTGGGAGAGCATTCAAAGAAGTTCATCTTGCAAACCTGTTTAAGAAAAACTACGGGGATGAGGGTTTCTACAGTGGAGAAGAGGCAGATCTGAGAGACGAGGAGAATTCAGAATTTTCTAGGACAGAGGAACCTCGCCGAGAAGAGCCAGAAGCTTCAAGAACTACACCGACTATCAAATTAAGTATCGATACTCTTCCTGTTGTTTCAGCAGCCTCAAGTAACCAGAGTAACCTAAGTCATCAGAGCACTGTCACTACATCACACACTCAGTCTGAAAACCTAGGAATATCTATGGAAGACGAGATGAGATTACCCACTTTTAGAGGAGATGGATCTAAAGACCCTGAACAACACTGGTTTCTCTATGAAGCTGTGTGGAGTATTAAGAATATCACCAACAAAGCTGTCAAATGAGCTCAGTTCAGTACTACCCTAAGAGATCGC
>JASDQU010100995.1:260332-270895 GCA_032191745.1 Picea mariana
GGGGGGGGGGATCTTCGCTGCTGAAAACCGCACCAGCCTGTTTACCCGCGATCATGGCTGTCACCTGTGACCATGAACAACCTCATGTGATAACACTAAGCATACCTCCTTTGGATTCGTGTTGACTAGCATCAAAGAATGAGACACATTCACTAGATATATTGTAGTGTCGACTGCCTCTGCCCATAATTCTTGTGCGAGTCCAACACCACTGAGCATGCTCCTTTCCTTGTCCATCAACATTCTATTCATTCTCTTGGCAACTCCATTTTGTTGTGGGGTATATGGTGTGGTAGTTTGGCATGCCATGCCACACTTCTTGAAGAACTGATCAAATTCTTTTTCATATAATTCACCACCATTGTCAGTGCTCAACACCTTAATATTCTTATCTGTTTGGTTTTCTACAGGATATTTAAACTCTTTGAATTTATAAAAACCATGTGATTTCTTCCTCAGGAAATAAATCCATGTCTTCCTGGAAAAATCATCTATTAAGGAGACATAATACAAGGATACACCAAGTGAAGGCACTGAAATCGGGCCAAACACATCACTATGCACCAATTCTAGAATCCCATTTTCCTTGTTGCTCCAGATGATAATCTCACCCGACTTTGTTTTTGATATATGAAATGTTCACAAAAGTTGAATTATAAACCACATTCAGGAAAACCTTTGACCATACCATTGTTGTGCATAGATAAAAGTCATTTTTCTCAAATTTGTACCATCCTCTCGTGCCATAGCATGGTTGGGTCGAATTTATGATGACTTGTCGAGTCGGTTTGTATTGACTCATCCCGATTCGAGTCGAGTCGAGTCGAGTCAAATTTGATGTCAATTCAACTTCGAGAACAAATATGTTGTTGCATCTAGTCAATTTGACACTCTCTAGCAACTTGCATAGGGTTCCAATATTAACTCCTTTCATTAATACCATCATACCTATGACCATCTTGCACGAATCCTTCTGAAATAGAGTGTGCACTCCAACATCACTAATCTTGCTAACAAATATTAGGTTTCTTTCCAAACCCTAAATGTATAACGCACTTGGAAGGGTTCTTTCCCTCCCATCCTACAATATCAGTTGAACTCTTCCTCATCTGAAAAATTTGGTTGTCGAGTCATCCCCCAAGAACACATCACCTCCATCATATCATTCATATTCGCAAAACCATTCTCTATGTGGTGTCATATGATAAGATTCTCCTGAGTTGATCTACCAAACATCTTGATCTGACTGTGTGCTAGTCAATTCCAGGTACACATCACCTCCCTTGTCCGGGGTCGTATTTCTCAAAGTCGACTGCTTCTCATTGGATCCTATAATGACTCCCATCGCCCTTGACTTTTAGTCCTTTTTTTAATGCCCAACTTTATCGCATTTCTAGCATCTTATTGTCGACTGAACCAATGATTTATATCTACCCTTCGACTTAGAATTTATATCAGAGAACTTTATTTTATCTCCTTCAACCGGTCGACGTCTCACCACTAAAGTATCTTTGGTCAACCCTTCCATGTTCTTTCTTCTCATTTCTTCTGACAATAGAGAAGAAACCACGTCTTTTAGCACTAGTGTGGTTGTATTACTCCATATAGCCATGACTAAGCTATCCCAGGAGTCTGGAAAAGAATATAATAGGCGAATAGACTTCTCCTCAGTGATTTTAATATCCACATATTATAATTGGCTTAAATGGTACTAAACACATTTAAATGCTCAGTCACCAAACTACCATAAATCATTCTTAGAAGATACAATTTCTTTCTGAGAAACAACTTATTTACCATAGATTTCTATTGGTATAAGATTCCCAACTTGTCCCATAGTTTCTTGGTCAAATCTTCACCTGAGACATTCAATAGTACCGAATCTGCAAGACAAAGTTGAATCGTACTTCTTGCTCTTCTTTCGAGTTTCTCCCATTCTTCCATCGACATGCCTGTCAGTTGGGTACCTGGACAAACTATTGTCCATTGTTCTCGATCTACAAGAAGATCTTCCATTTTAAGATTCCAAAGATCAAAATTTTGGCCATTGAATTTTTGTATCTCTATTATCGAACTGCTCGCCATTCTTTAACACGATCTTTAACACAATTTATGACTTAAAAATCTTACTATACCTAGGGTTTAGCTCTCATATTCAATATTGGTAAATATAGATCTGATACCATACATCAAAGCTTAACTTTGCTCTGATACCACATGTCAGGAAATGAGACACACTTCCACACTAAACATAGCATAAGAGAGGAAGAATTTAATCAAGAATGTAAATGACAAAGTAATCACACAGTACACAAAGATTTTACGTTGGAAACCCAAACCGGAAAAACTAGCATTCCTTGAGTGTTCAACTCTCTTGTTGTGTTATTCAATTTGAATAAAATGTTACATGTCTAACCTTAGTCCACACCTAAGACACATCGACATCATACCCTATTTCTTACGCAAGAACAACCCTTTATCCATTTTGACTTACATTTGCATGACCAACAACCTACATCTAAATATTTCTCTAAATATTAGCTATCTTACGATTCATTGATTATATTATATGTCCATACAACATGCCTCTTTATAGGGTTTACTATAGGGAAAACCCTAAATAAATGGCACCCAAAAACGGTTACAGATCCATGCAGATCATTGGCTACAAATCTTGTGAATCTTGAGCTTCTGTTATAGTTGACTACCAAGTCGTATTACCCGTTAAATACGAGTCAACCTTCATTTGGTATTTAGTTGGTTGTTACATGCCCACCTATAGACCTATTGTTGGTTGAAATATTCGACTTGATGTCAATGCCTTTACCATGTTGAACCAACTCTAACTTTGACTTCGACTTTACTGGTCGACTAACCTCGATTTTCGACTTGTGGTTGATCCACCTCGACTTCGACCAGTTTTCGATCCACCTTGACTTCATGTTGGAATACTGAGAGGGAGGGGGTGAATCAATATTACACTTTTTCAACAATTAGCAGTTACTTTTATATTTTGTTAATTACCACAATAGATCAACAATAAAATTGTTTGTAAAATCAATTATATAAATATAATTAATAATAATTACAAGGATTTTATGAAGAATAGTGAAAGACACCAATCCTTTTTAGAGCACCAACTATAGGAGACACAAATCCCCTTCTTCAGGGCACCGACCCTAGGAAGCACAAAATCCATTGTTTCTTTAGGGCACCTACCCTAGGAAGCACCAACTCCCTTAAATTACACTTAAAGGATATGAATCCTTCAGTGCTCCTCCTTTCCACCCTCACTTCATAAGAATCATCAGTTCTTCTTCTTGGAGTATGATGCTATTTTGATCTTCAGATATGGACTACATAGACACTTTATTCTCACCATTCTTTCTTGTTTATATACTCTTCCAACTAGTGTGAGCTATGAAGCATTCTGTCCCTTTGTTTGGACCATCACACCTCTTCATTTTAACTTAACAATAATCTCTATTATTATTCAAACATTATTGTGAAGGATTTTAATTTAGTGAGTGTGATTTTCATAAATCGATCACACGTATGAATCAATTTCTTTTAACTCGATTCCATGTCTCTGTAAATATTGCAGAAATTGAATCCTGTAGAGGCGCTTCCTTCAAACCATTTACATGTGACCATATGCGCAAAACCATGTGATTATTAATTAAGCGATGTACCCAACGCCTCATGGATTATGTGTTTGTAACCCATGACCGGGGGATGGAACCTAGTCCTCCAGTAATTCAACCTTCGAGTGATTTCTCTCTCATCCAATCTTCCGGAGTTTCAATTCCCCAAAGTAGTTACCTCTCACAAGGATGGATCTAATGGTTAGCATGATTCCCGGAACAAAATCAATGGTTTATCTTTGATCCTTCTACTTATTAATCCATTGGCTATGACTTAATCAAATATTGAGATGGACGACCATTTTTACTTCGAGATTTCATGACTTCCAACATATACAATCTTTCAACCTTCCAGAGTACATTTCGCTGAGGTAGATCAGACAGTCAATATTTTTTCTTCCGTAGATGGAATATCCTAGCTTGTCTGGAGGTTTCAAACAAATCGACGACCATGAATTGATATGCAGTTGAGTGCAATGTTCTTTTTCACTTCGGGACTCCGGTCTTTGCATTCATTCAATTCTTTCGGCGTAAATTTCGCCAAAGTAGATCGAACGATCACTATCTATTCTTCTGTAGGTGGACAATCCTGTCTTGTTGATAGGTTTCAAACAAATCAATGACCATGACTTGATCTGTAGTTGAGTGGATGGTTCTCGTTCACTTCAACACTTCGGGGGTTCGAAGGTCTAGGTAATTGCTGTTCCAATTTCCATTGGAGTTCGTCATCGCCGAAGTAGTCAACATGGGAGTTCTTACGTCATGTTTTGATATAACAGTCATGTGAGAATCTAGAGGATCTTAGATCAATGGTTAGCATAGACTTCAACCTTCAGAGCTTTAGGTAGTTGCTAGTTTCCCTTGAAGGACAAACTCCCAGAGTGACGTAACTTGCTGACATCACTGCTGACTTGGCACTGGCCAAGTGGCTTCCATGTGTCACCTAGATTCGTGACTTACGTAACCTAAAGTGCCAACTGGGCCTAGGCACTTGTCCCCATTTTATTACACCACATGCCCTTGATTATATGGTCTGGTGATGTGGATATATTGACGTGGCACATGTCCTCCTCCTAGATCTAATAGTTGTAAGTTCATATGAATCCTTGATCCAACGACTGTGATCAGTTCATTTCATCCTTTGAGACTTTGGGTTATACTCTCCCATTTTCCAAATCTCCTGAAGTAAAATTCCCCGACTAAACCTCGAGCATCTTGAATTCATATAATTATCCTTCTTTGATGTGAACAACCTAACATGATCCAACGATTGTTGGGATTTCGACTGTTTTGGGTTCTCGTGAATCCTTGATCCAATGACTGTGATCAGTTCTAGATCAATGGTCTAAATTCATTTCGGCCTTCGAGACTTTGGGTTATTCGTTCCCAATTCTCAATTATCCTGAAGTGAGATTCCCCAAATAAACCTCAAGCAACTTGAACTTCATCTAACGATCCATTTTTTACGTGAAAATCTCAACATGATCCAACGGTTGTTGGGATTTCAGCTATTTCAGGATCTCGTGAATCCTTGATCCAATGAAAGTGATTAGTTCTAGATCAATGGTCTAGATTCATTTGAACATTTAGGACTTTGGATTATTTCACTCTCACTTCCCAATTCTCTCGAAGTGAGATTCCCCTATTAAACCTCAAGTAACTTCCAGATCTGACGGTCCTGGTTTGTCCCAAAATATACATCAGTGGACAACATTCTCCCTCGATTATTTTGTGGTTTTTACTATTGGTATTTCAATCATGATTGTTTTTCTACAATGCGCTTTCCCTTCTGAGATTTTTGGTTTTGTACTTGGATTCTAACTGATCGAGATCATTAATCTATTGGGAATTTGATCCCGATGGCGTTTCTACATTTGCGTTGATCTCATGAAATCTAATACGTTTCCTCTCCTGAGATTTAGGTAGATTCTTCTGCATGTTTTTCATAACAAGTCCTCATCACATCATAATGACATTGACTACTGACATCAATGACAATATGTCCAACAATCTCCTCCTTTGGCATTGATGGCAACCTTTTTCTTTTTGAAATTTCTGCCCTTATCAATTTCCTCCCCTTTTGACTGAAATGGCAGAGGGGATCTTTATTAGCTCCCCCTTTGGAAATTATTCCCCTAACCATGTGCCCCTTCTGATACATTTTTATGGTTTTTAATGAGGTTTTTGAATTACTCCTAATTTCTGTCGAAGATTTTCAAAAGTACTCTAGGGAAAAGGTTTTGTGAAAATGTCTGCAATCTGTTCTTTGGTGTCTACATACACTATTTTAACTATTTTTTGGGTAACCTGATCTCTTAGGAAATGGTATTTAATTGGGATGTTTTTGGTTTTAGAATTTATGACTAGATTTTTAGAGATACTTATGGCACTAGTGTTATCACAGTTAATAGTAATGGGATTATTATAAGTTATTTGTAGGTCTTATAAAGTTTGCTTCATCCAAAGAACTTGTGTGCATCATGATGCATCAAAAATGTATTCTGCCTCTTCTGTAGATAGTGATGTGGATGTTTGTTTCTTGCTCAACCATGATATTATACTTTTTCCTAATAAAAATTCTCCTCCACTGGTGATTTTCCTATCATCTATGCTACCAGCCCAATCTGCATCATTATATGCAGTTAGATTGAAGTATTTATCTTTTGGATACCATAATCCAAGTTCTAGAGTGCCTTGAAGGTATCTGAAAATTATTTTTACTTCTTTAGGTGCAGATTGAAATCTCCCCACGAGTCCTACAACCTGCATGATGTCAGGTCTTATTGCTGTTGAATAGAGAAAACTTCCAACCATTGATCTATACATTGTTTGGTCCACTTTTGGTGAGTCATCTTCTAGGCTTAATTTACATCCAATGACCATGGGAGTACTCATAGGTTTACTGTCTTCCATTTGAAATTTATTCAACATTTCCTTGATATATTTGGTTTGGGAAACAAATATTCCATTTTCTGTTTGATTTACTTATAAAGCTAAGAAAAATGACAGTTCTCCCAACATAGACATTTCAAACTCTTCTTGCATTTTGGTTGCAAATTTTCTGCTTAGTGTAGTGAGATTACTCCCAAATATGATGTCATCTACATATACCACCACAACAATCATGTTTTTATACTCAAATTTGATGTATAGGTTGCTGTCAGTAGTCCCTCTCTTATATCCTTTTTTTTGTAGGTACTGATCAAGCCTAGAGAACCATGCTCCGGGGGCTTGTTTAAGACCATATAGGGCCTTTTTCAACTTGTACACATAATCCTTAGTTTTTGATAACATGAATCCTTCTGGTTTCTCAACATATACTTCTTCTTCTATTTTTCCATTAAGGAATGCTAACTTGATATCCATCTGATATATTTTGATTTTTTCTGAAGCATGCAAATTCTAGGAACATTCTGATGGCCTCAAGTCTTTCTACTGGAGAAAAAGTATCTTCAAAATCAATACTTTCTACTTGGGAATATCCTTTGCACACTAATATGGCTTTGTTTTTTATAATTTCTCCATTTTCATTTAGTTTTTTTTTGAAGATACACTTGGTTCCTATCACATTCTTGTCCTCGGGTCTTGGAACTAGTTCCCAAGTCTGATTCTTCTCTATTTGGTCTACTTCTTCATTCATTGATTTTATCCAATCTTTACCTTTGACAACTTATTTAACTGAACTAGGTTCTATTAGGGATAACATTTCTTGTTCTGAGTCAAAAGTGAGTTTCCTTCTTGTTTTCACTCTTGCACTTTTATCTCCAATAATCTGTATTTCAAGATGATTCTTTTGAACTCTTTTTGATGGAGCTCTTGGAAAGGGAATTTCTTCATTGTCTTCTTCATTGGTTTGTGGTTCATTTTCCCATGTTTCATTATTATCATCTTCTTGCTGAGATTCTACATCATCATCTTCCTGCTGATATTCTACATCATCATCTTCTTGTTGAGATTTTTTATCAATGCCTTTGGATATGCTCTTTTTTAAATCATCTATCTTTACATTGGCACTTTCCACTATATTTAGTATTCTAAGATTATAACATTTGTATGCTTTCTTATTAGATGAATATCCTAAGAATATTCCTTCATCATATCTTGTATCAAAATTTCCTAGGTTATCTTCATCATTCTTTATGTAACATTTACTTCCAAAAGTTCTAAAGTGTTTTACAGATGCTGGCCTTCCAAACCATAGTTCATAAGGGGTTTTGTCATGGTTGGGTCTCTGAGCTCTATTAAGTATGTGGAATGATGTGCATATTGCATCTCTCTAGAATTTGTTTGGAAGCTTGGTCATTTAGCATGGTTCTTGCAACTTCTTGAACTGTTCTGTTTTTCCTTTCTACCACTCCATTCTATTGAGGAGTCTTGGGAGCTGAAAACTGTCTTTTGATACCATGATTTTCACAGAATTGAATGAACTCTTTAGAGGTGAATTCTCCTCCATTATATGATCTCATACAGTTAATTTTGAGATCTGTTTCATTTTCGACAAGGGCTTTGTATATTTTAAATTTCTCAAAGGCTTCTGATTTTTCTTTTAGAAAGAATACCCATGTCAATCTTGTGTAATCATCAACAATCAACATAAAATATTGTTCACCATAAGTACTTTTGGTTCTATTTGGTCCACTTAGATATGTGTGAATAAGCTTTAATGGTTTTGTTGTGGAATTCTCTTTTTTTTGAACCTAACTCTTGTTTTCTTTCCTATTTTACAATGTTTACAAATAGAATCTGAAGGCTTAATCACTTTTGGCAGGTCCCTAATTTTCTTTTTCTTGTTGGATTTGATCAAGTTTTCAAAGCTTAAATGTAACAACCTTCTATTCCATAGCCAATTTTCATATACTTGGATTAAACACCATTTTTCTTCTTCATCTATATTAAGGATGTATACATTGCTAGATGTTCTTGGTGCAACTACCACTAGGTTTCCAATGTCCTTTTTTCTGATCTTACATTCCTGAGAATCAAAAGTAAGTATGTGACCCTAATCACATGTCTGGCTTACACTTAGGATATTTGGTTTGAGATTTTCTACCAGAAGTACATCTCCTTTGTTTTTATTATTCCCTAAACTAACAGTGCCTTTTCCCAGTATCTTGGCTGACATGTTATTTCCAAAAGTTACTTTTCCTTTTCCTTTCTTATTTAACTTGAGAAATTTAATTTGATCTCCAATCATGTGTTTGGAACATCCACTATCTATATACCACTGACATCCTTGACTTCTTTTATATAAGGCTACATTGCACTCTGTTTTCTTTTTCTTCCATTCCTTTTGATTATAGTAGATATTTGTCTTTTTATCATATTTTGACAATCTACATTCACTAGTTTTGTGACCATAGTTGTTGCATTTTTGGCATTCACTATTGAAGTCTTGCATAGGAGAAAATGAGTTATAGTTTCTCTTCTCTGTATTGTACTTATTGTTCTTATATATTTGGACATTTGTACGATTCTTTTTTCCATAAGCTTTGTAGTGTATTGCCTTGTTTCCAAAATTATTGCAAGAGTAACAATATCCACTAAATAGATATTTAGGGGAATTCCTTTTGATGATTTTATTTTTCTTGTCATATTTTACTCTAGTAGGGAGTATTGATTTCTGTTTATGTGTAACCGTTTTCAATGGTATCATCTTTGCCTTATTATCTTCTTTTCTTAATGATTTTTTCAGAGCATTTGCGTAACTGATTGGTTTCTTGACAAATCCTTGTGATGTAGAAGTTGAGTCTTGAGTGTATCTGTAATGTCCCCAAGGCCGAGCCCTATTGTAAATCTTGTTTATGAAATGAATTGTAAATATGTCTTATAGGCTGGTGAACCGAGTTTATATAAGCTAGTGGGCTTATGTGATTGTTAGGCCAGAGAGCCTAAGTGTTGAAGGCCAAGAGCCTGATTTTGTACCTGTATTTATGCAGAACAGTAATAAAATATAAACACTGCTGCGTGAAAACCAACCACGATGAATGAGTGATGGGGGACTAATCTTCCACAGAGTGGGAAAGGGATGAGGGGCTGGAAGGTGGGAAAATGGGGCTAAGTGTGGAGCCTAGGGGCTAAGTGTGGAGCCTAGGGGCTAAGTGTTGAGCCTAGGGACTTAAGTCCTTGGGGAATAATATTTTAATATTATTCCAAAAGACATGTGAGTAATATGTTTTTATCCTAAGTTCTTTTGGAAGGACATGTGACTTCCAAATGGTGGGAGGAACGCATGCTGATGGAAGCATGCAGATTCAGGGGTGACAAGTGTCAACCCAAGCCCATGCAAATAAAACGGCTGAGATGAGCTGTGGTGGGGGTTCCTCCTCCATTCTACCGAACTGCCTGAGCATGAACCCGTCCGACCTCTGTAAGAGACCTCGTGTAATTCTGAAACAGTGGGGAGAAGTTTGTGTTGATTTTGGGGATAGCCTATGTTGATTTCTAAAAAGTCGAGGCATCCTCTGTTAGAACATATTGAGCCTATGTGTGGAATCTCTGTCCCAAAGCCATAACCGTGAGACCATCCTGTCATTATTGAGCCTGTTGGAAAGCTCGTGTTTATTTTTCCCTACTGGCTGTTGTGGCCACGCAATGCTGGAATGTGTGTGGCTTGTTGGCCAATTTGTACTACACTCTCTCTAGGTGAGAGAGGTTATTGAAGTTGGAAGCACAGGTTGCTTGGCCTGTGAGCGATTCTCTCCAGGTGAGAGAGTGCACAGAAGAAGGAGCAAACTGCTGGAAGGAACCCTGTAGATGCCACAGAATCCAGAGACTTCTGGTCCGGTCTATTGCTGAAACCCAAGGCAAGGGAGGTTAGCAGCTGAAGGAATGTCTAGGTGACAGAGAAGGTGTATACTCCTGGGGTGGAACAGGCATGTGGGGAAGGAGAGTCTGTGGGCAGTGAGTATGAGTGGTTCCT
>JASDQU010100995.1:297867-319662 GCA_032191745.1 Picea mariana
ATAGATAGAATGATTTCTTTACTACAACACTAAATGCTTTTGGAATTGAGCATATACAGTGCGTGGCTATCTTTGAAACAAAAGACTTCCCTGGGTTGATAATTTATGTTTCACTTGGTTGTTTGAAATTAATTAAGCAATTATAGTGACCAACAGTCACATCCAAGGAGGGGTCAATAAAAAGGGGCTAACACCAACTCCGAGACTTCACTGAAGTGTGAAGGAGAAGGTCACGAGTATCATAAGACCTACACCAGAGGCCGAAAGGGCGTGTGTTTGATTAAGAGGTGAGACTATTGTTGGCCCTTGACCAAGTTTTGGGAGATTCTTGGTCATAGTGACCTATTTTGGGACTTTGACAGCCTGTCGAAGGAGGAGCGCAAGACAAAGCACAGATCATGGGATCTCGACCCACTTTTGGATCCTTTTTGGGTTTTTGGGAATATGTAACAGGAATGGGATGTCGGCCCATGGGTTTACCCATGTTTAGGCCTATTTTGTATGTATAAATAGAAGGATAGGCAACGTAAGGAGAGTCGAATAGTGCATCTATGTGATGTGAATGTATGCTAAGTGTGAGTAGAGTCTGTAAGTGCTTTGTGCATGACTGTAAGAGACTTGCAGAGCTAAGTGCAGGTCCTTGTAGTAGATTGTGGAGGGCTTAGTGCTGTAATGCAAGGAAGAAGGATCTAGCAAGCTGCGTAGATCTTTTGTCCTGTGCAGAGTAAGTGTTTTGATGGATTTGTGCTTGTAACCGATTGACTGAAGACAATAAATAAGAAGAGTTGGTGGACGTAGCCCTAGGGTGGGGGTGAACCATGTAACCGTTGTGTTTCCTTGCTTTGTGCTTGTCTTAATGTGTTTATGTTTTCTTTTTCTAAGTGATTTAAGATGATTAGATAGATCTTCTTATGCTTAGTGCTAATGATATTTGAGAATATTAGATATGATCCATATGAATGTGCTTAGTGCTTGATATGCTAGATCTGACCTATATATTGATGCTAAGGGCTTAAGTAGGTTATAATAGTGTGAATGCTACGAAGCCTTGCTTTATCATTGAAGTGATTAATGATTATATATTGAGGAACTGATGGTGCTAAGTGCTTTATTAAGTAGTACAATCACAGATCCGTGTCCCAACTAAGGTTGCAGACACCTGAGTCTTGAAACCACCCTTGCCTCTACCTCAGGTGAGACTTCATCTGATTCGTAGGTGTTGCCGAAAGGGCCAATAGTTAGGGCTTTGTTGGTGCGCTATTGTAGCATTGAACCTTGGGTCTTCCCCTGTGCAAACAAATGGTTCCATTGCCGGGACCTAAAACTGTGATTGCTGGGAATTGAGGAAGAAGAAGCTTTGTGCAAAGATTTGACCTGGGATTGTGAAATCTTTGTGCCCTGGTGCACAGTATTCTACTTGACTTATAAAGCCTTGTGCTAAAAGAAAGAAGCCTGATCTGAAGAAAGGAGGTCAGATCTGAAGGAAAGAAGAAAGATATGAAAGCTTTGTGCTCTAAGAAAGGTAAAAGTGAGAATTTCTGATTAAAAGAGGTAAGATCTGCAAGCTCTATGCTATGATAAAGGTAAGAATAGTTAAAAGTTTTAGATCTGGAATCTTTGTGCTCTGTAGAAGTAAGATAAGTGGAAATTTTCGTTTCTAGATTATGGATCTGGGTATGTTTAATAGAGTCAGTCCTAGTTTGAAAACTAAGGCATTAATAGCTGAAAGAAGGTTTGATACGAGTAGATCTGATAACAATAGTCAAAGATATGTTATACCTATGGATAGAAAGAATGTTTGGACTAACGAATGGATGTAGGATCCAAGAAATAATTTATTGTAGGTTAGCTCCTATGATCCTAGTGCGCAGTACAGAAGAGTCTGGGGATCATTTAAAAGAAAGAGAGGATTAACCCTCTATTACAGTTGCAGAAAATTGGGACATCTTGCTAAAGAATGCCTTGGGAGAAGACCTAGTTGTCTTTGTTGCAAAGCTATGGACCATGAAGTGTTGGATTGCCCTAGAATTATTTCTAAGCATGAAGGAATGAACCTGAATCAAGAAAACCCTAAGGCAGATCCAGAGGCTATAGCAGAACCCCATGAAGAATCATAGAAAATATTGCTACAGATGAGAGAAACCTTGAATGACCACTGACATATTAGATTATTAGAGATCTTTAAAGACAAGGAACGCCTTGAAGCAAGAATAGGAGACTTCAACATTGACTGTGTTCTAGATGAGGAAACATAGGTGAATATCATGACAAAGAGAACTTGGGAAGCTATAGGAAGGCCTGTTATGATCCCTTCATTAGGAGGACTAGGGTTATTCAGAGGAAAATTGGCAAACCTGTGTGGAAGGCTCACTCAGATACCTATGACCTTCAATGGAACTTCGATAGAGGAAGAATTTAAGATTATTCAATTTATTGAGGACAACACCCTGTTTACCATGTTAATAGGAAAACCTTGGATTGACAAAGCTCAAGCCATATGAAAGGAAGAAGAAGAAGTTTTGGAGAAGAAGAAACAAGAATTAAAATATTTCATGACCAGAAAGATCGCACAATTGATTGAAGAACAAGAGAACAGATCGAAGCTATTTGACACTAGAGAAACTGATGTCGAAGCTACAAGAACACTATAAGACCCACAAAAGACTGAAGTACTTACTCCAGATAAATAAGAGGTACTACCCCTGAATCCTAGGAAAGAATATTAACAACACACAGTGACTATGTTAAAAGAAGATAAGAATCAGAATGGAAAAAGACATACTGAGTCGAAGCTCACTGGAAAGAAGCATAGAAAGCTAAGTAAGAAGAGGGATAAGATTGAAAATTTACAGAAGATTCCAGAGGGAACTCCGCAGAAAGAAAATTTACAGAATTGGAACTTCGTCGGGACATCAGAACAACGACACATTGTACTTCGCTAGGGAAAAGCAATATAACCGTTGGGGCCGATATATCCATTCGACTCCCACTCTGAACGGGTCAAAAATCATTTACAGCATGACATGAGACCATTGGACTGCACCATAATGGACAAAACAAGAGTTAATGTGGCTTCATATCCATTACAAGTGAACTGTTGCCAAGTTGCCTAATTATTCTGTCGCACCATGCATGGAGAATAGTTTTTCTAACTGAGAATTTGAAGCCCACAGACTAAGCGAATTGTATACAGTGATCATTATGCTCTTGCTATTTATTCTAGTATAGTGTCTGAGATAATCGTGACCCCGATACATTTTAATCCCAAGCGCACATGTCCGATGAGCTCACCACAGTTGAAGAATCAATAATGAAAGTTCTCCTCGAATTGATGACTGAAAGAGTCATGTCAGAGAGAGGAGTGCTTACAGGTTTACAAGAATCTTCGATGAGAGGATTGCTGGCCTCTCCATCCACTGCTCGAGTCGGTCCATCCCGGCCAGTAGATGAAAAGTGAAATAAGCATAGGGATGATCTCACGAATGCTAAGTTAATTCTGAGTATACTACCCACCTATCTACCCCCTTTGAGCGGTGTGATAAATCGAGACAGTGTGCCCAAAGATTTTGAGTACACCTTGGTCACTGCGTACCTTTTGAAGGGAATATGCGTAGTTCACATTGACCAAGATAAAATTGTAGCATTGAATTTTAGTGACTTCAACCTCAGTGATAGGAAGGTCTATAGCATGCTCTCCCCACATAAGTATCTGACAAGAACAAAAGGAAATAATTAAAAGATAATTCCTCAATCATGGACCCATAACCTTGTGCATTCCACACTGCTCAACGTCATGAAGATACTTCACTTCGAAAGGCACCAAGAAGTGAACACATGCGTTAAGCTACTACTGTCCTGTTACCATGGCAGATACTTATGGTTAAACTGCCATATCATAGTGGATCCGACGTTGATCAATCAGATCGTAGGGATAAGCATGCAAGGCACTGACCCACAAGATTTTTACCTGGGAAAAGCCATGGATCGTGCTCTTGTGAAGAAGATTAAATACACCTACAGAGATGTCTAGAAGGGCACACGAGGTTGCAAGGTAGCTTCTATCCAAGCCTCACTTTCCAATTGATCATAGGAAAGTTGGTGCGGAAGAATCGACCCACCCAAGTCACTGGTTTCATAGTCGACCTCGCAGAGAAGTGTGCAGAAGGACTTCAGATGAATTGAGTGCAGTACTGGTAAACCAATTGGAAATGGATTGCAGGGAATCCCAAGATCAGGAATATGAATTCTAGTTCAGTTGGGTATTGATCCTGATCGCTTTCATTGCATGAGAGATGCCAAAAGGTGCGACCTTCTCGGACATCGAGCCGTTTGAACCTCTATTCGCGAAGTTCAATACACTATGGTACTTGAACGACATGAATAAACAATGGCAGTCAAATTCCATGTTCCATACATATTAAAACTAGTTGAAGGTATCCATCTAGTCCGTGCCTCGTATGACCCCGAATAACCTCCACAGGTTTCGTCCCTTAATGAAATTCAACGCGGACCACCATTTTATTTACATCACAATGCACGTAGATGGACATAAACAACAACTGTAATCATACTACAAGATGACAAAGGATGACTTGGAATAAATTACCAAGGAATGGTCGGTGGACCTCCTCATTCCAGCAGACCCTGCGAAGATGTTCGATATAGATAGTTCAAAAACTACACCGGATACAACCGGACCTAGCAATATAAAGAAGATCGAAGAGGTCCATGATTTAGACAGCACATCCATGAAGACCGCTTCCATCTCAACAGAGCAAGGAGGAGATGACAGAGAGATAGATGGCATAGAAGTTGAATAGAAAAAAGGCGAGGTTACACCGCCTAGAGACGAGGAGGACCCCTCAAAGAAATGAAAGGTTTCCCCACAGAAACCCTCATCCCGAAATAAAGTGAAAGCAACCAGGACCAAATTTGAGACCACCCTCACCTCAAACGACTTTGAATTCATCGTCGCAACACTGAACGATGATTCGCTGGAGATAGCAGAGAAGCAAGAAGCTAAGTAGGAGGAGGTGTTTAGTCAGATTAAGGACAAGCTCCAAGGGGTGCAATAGGCATTACAGTCCAGTCGTGTAGTTTTTACTGCACCTTTTTCAGCAGGAACAACATAACTAGGTGATGAGCCAGCTCAACTACACTGCATCACTTATACATTCGAATCTCACCTTCGATAAGCCCAGGAAGAGACAACACAAGCCACCCAGGATTTAGAGCAAGTACAAAAATACCTTGAGGAGAAACACAGTGCTTTAGAACGGGAAAATATTGTTATGCAAGTGA
This sequence comes from Picea mariana, assembly GCA_032191745.1. Lineage (NCBI taxonomy): Eukaryota > Viridiplantae > Streptophyta > Pinopsida > Pinales > Pinaceae > Picea > Picea mariana. The sequence continues at coordinate 303,169 of JASDQU010100995.1, forward strand.
AGTGGGATGAAGAAAAAACACAGTTACAACTAAGCAAGGAACAATTGCTCACCGATCAACTGGAAGTAAAGGAAATGGTTCACAGAGCACTTCACTTGCATANAAGAAAAAACACAGTTACAACTAAGCAAGGAACAATTGCTCACCGATCAACTGGAAGTAAAGGAAATGGTTCACAGAGCACTTCACTCTGTGACAATTTTCGAAGTAAAGGCCGAAGAACAAGTTCCACAGCAGGTGGCACAACTTGAAGAGGTAGTCCAACAACTCCAACAATGCATATCAGACTTGGAGCTCTGCACTGTGCCCGAGACCCCTCAAGATGTAAGAGACCTAAGGGAAGCAACTGCCTGCAATCAATGTGAAAGGATTCCATGAGAAGGACTTGTTATGGAAATAGTTCGAGAAATATTTCAGGAAGCAATATCTGTCAGAGAAATATATGGATGGGAAGACTAAGGAGTTATATGAAATCAGGTTGGGGAAACTCATCATAGACAAATTTGTCAATAAATTCCTTGAACTACTAAGGTATGTACCCTACATAAAAGATGAAAAAGTAAAAATGCAGTGGTTCATTTGTGGGTTAACTAAGATCTACAGGGATATGATTGAGTTCGACGAACCAAAGACCTTAGAAGAAACTATCCAGAAGGTGAGGTATTGTTATGAATAGTTTGGGAGTAAGACAATACCTCGTGAGGACTAGAAGACTAGGAGTAGTTCAGGATTCCAGAAGAAAGGGTGTAAATCCTCAATATTCAAGAAATATGGAAAATATTCTAGAAGGAGTCTTCCTACTAGAAGTGTATATCAACAAAAGTTTCCCTCTCAAAGTGGAAATAAACCTTTTAATACAACCTCAGGAAAGACTGATAACCTAAAGAAGGAACCTTTAAAATGCTGGGGTTGTGGAGAATATCATCGATTGAGGGGCTGCCCACACAAACAACAGAACAATAAGAGGGTCTACAATATCCAAGAAGATACCACCGTCAATGATGTGGCTAGGAGCATGCCACGGATCTATGCAGCCTTGGACAATAATCAAGCCGACCACCAAGCTTCAGTAGTGGAGTTGGAAGGTATGATCACCAACCATCTAGTTTCTATTTTAATTTAACCAAGTCCTAATTTGAGTTATGTGGTCCCTCAGACTGTTGATAAGTGTAAACTGCAACCAATTAGACATGTTAAACCGTGGTTGGTGAAATTATCCACTAGGACCAAAATAAAAGTGGTAGAGGTCATACCATCTTGTCAATTCATCATGGGTGGATTGCCCACCCAAGTGACCCTTAATGTACTTCCCCTGGGATCTTATGACTTGTTGATTGATATGGATTGGTTGGATGCTTACAGAACTAAATTGGAGTGTTATCATAAAACTTTAGAATGCGTAAATGAAGAAGGAAGAAAGACGACCCTCCAAGGGATTCAAAAGCCTGTCTCAGTGAGGCAAATATCATCCCTTCAAATGAAAAAGTATTGCAGAAAGGGGTGTCCTGTATATGTCATACATGCATTGGAATCTATTGAGGATGACAAACCAAACCTAGAGGACCACCCCATATTAAGAGAATACAAGGACATATTCCCATAAGAAGTACTAGTTCTACCTCTGATAAGGGATATTGACTTCTCAATAGAACTTACAATGAGAGCGGTACCAACATCTATAACGCCATACATAATGAGCCCTCCAGAGCTGGTTAAGCTCAAGCTATAGCTAAAGGAGATGATGGACAAAGGCTACATCCGACCTAGTGTATCTCCGTGGGGAGAACCCATCCTGTTTGTGAAAAATAAAGATGGAACACTCCGACTTTTCATAGATTACAAACAACTCAATAAGGCAACCATAAACAACAAGTACCCCTTACCAAGAATCGATGACCCATTCAACTAGTTGGGAGGTGCATCCATATTCTCGAAGATCGACCTAAGGTATGGCTACCATCAAGTCAAGATTAAGGATGGAGACATCCACAAAACAACCTTTAGGACGAGGTATGGTCACTATGAATTCGTGGTGGTTCCATTTGGGTTAACCAATGCCCTCGCCACTTTTATGTGCTTGATGAATAATGTACTCAACAAATTTTTGGACAAATTTGTATTGGTTTTCATTTTTGATATCCTAATATACTCCAAGAATAGGGAGGAGCATGAAGAACATCTTAGACTCGTACTTCAAGTACTAAGAGAGCATCAACTCTATGCTAAGTATAGTAAGTGTGAATTCTTTCAGAAGAAAGTCCATTACCTAGGCCATGTCATTTCTAAGGAAGGAGTGGCAGTAGACCTCGACAAGATCAGATCTATTATGGAATGGCCTACCCCGAAGGATGTATCCAATATTAGATCCTTCATGGGCTTAGAGGGATACTATAGAAGGTTCATAAAATGGTTTTCCAATATTGTCTTTCCAATCACCGCCCTTCAGAAAAAGGGGATTAAATTCATTTGGACATCGGAATGTGAAGAAATATTTCAGGAACTAAAATACCTCCTGACCCATGCACCCATGCTAAATATTACAAACCCGGATAATGATTTCCTTATGTGTACAAATGCCTACAAGGAAGGACTCAGAGGATTCCTTATGCAAGAGGGACGTGTAATTTGCTACACGTCTAGGAAATTAAATGAGCATGAGATCGATTATGTGTCCGATGATCTAGAATTAGTTGCCATAGTACATGCTTTAAAAATGTGGAGGCATTGCCTCTTGGGTAGAATATTTGTTCTTATGACAGATCATTGTGGATTGAGACACATGTTTGATCAACCAAAACTCAATGCCAGGAAATCTAGGTGGATGGATCTCCTAAGTGAATTAGATTTCGAAATCAAACACATAAAAGGAAAGGAAAATTGGGTGGCCGATGCCCTTAGTAGGAGTATAAAAATGATTCATCTAGCAACAGTAAGTGCCTATGAAACGAATGTCAAGGAAATATTTAGAAATGCACAAAATATAGATGCATTCTTTAAGACCGTGACCTCATACCTAAGGCAAGAACCTACAGGGATGAAGTAAGATGGCTACCAGATGCTCGAGGAAGGGTTGCTGACTTATAGAAATAGATTGTATATTCCAAACTGTGACGACTTGAAGAGATTCATAATGTATGAACTACATAAGATACCATATACTAGTCACCCAGGATATCAGAAGATGATCACGACCACTAGGAAACAATTCTATTGGCCTGGGTTGGAGAAAGACATAGATAACTATCTAGCTAAGTTCCTAGAGTGACAACAAGTTAAGGTGAAACATCGTCATCCAATAGGATTGTTACAACCCCTACCAATCCCAGAATGGAAATGGGAAACCATCTCTATGGATTTCATCACCGAACTACCAAAGTTGACCAAACAAAATGATTCCATCATGGTTGTGGTGAAAAAACTGAGTAAGTCTGCCCATTTTGTCCTTGTCAAGTCAACTTGCAAGGCAATAGATATTGCTAGCATCTTCATGAAGGAGATACTCAGACTGCATGGCATGCCCAAGGAAATTATATCTGACAGGGACACCAAATTTACTTCAAGCTTTTGGAAATCCCTAGTGGCTGGTTTTGAGACTAAAATGTTGTTCAACACAACCTACCACCCTCAAACTAATGGAAAAATAGAAAGAGTGAACCAAATAGTGGAAGGCATGCTAAGGATGCATGTAATGCACCATACTAAGAAGTGAGAAGACTACCTACCATTGGTAGAATTTTCCTACAACAACGATTATCAAGAATCCTTGAAGATGATCCCTTTTGAATCCCTCTATGGTAGATAATGTAAGATTCCAATAAGATGGAATAATCCAGTGGACATAATTACAATCGGACCCAACATGTTGAAAGAAATGGAACAATAAGTAATTCAGATAAAGAAAAATATAAACATTTCTCAGGATAGACAGAAAAGTTATGTCTACAGGAAATGAACTCCCCGAGAGCTCAAGACCAGAGACCATGTCTATCTCAGAGTTAGACCTAGGAAGAGTTCCCTGAGAATGGGAGCCTGTGCCAAACTGGCACCTTGATATTGTGGACCCTTTGAAGTCCTAGATAGAGTGGGACATGTAGCCTATAGGCTAACACTTCCTCCCACTGTAAAGGCACATAATGCTTTTAATGTTTCATTATTGAAGAAATATATACATGATGCTAATCATATAATTGAATGGTCTGTGATCCAGGTGGAGCTAGAGGGAGAAATCCTGCCAGAACCCCAATGCATATTAGACAGGAAGGAAACCTCACTCAGGAACCCAACCACTGCACAAGTCAAGGTGCAGTGGAAACACTTTGGCCCATATGAGGCTACATGGGAAATGGAGGATGCCATGAGACATGCATATCCAATTTTTTTGACTCCTATATATACATGTCATGATGACATATAGAACATCGAGGATGATTTTCCCTTAAGGGGGAGGGAATTGTAACACCCTATTTCCCCCAGTTTGTAAATATAACTATATGGGCCAAGGGACTATGGCAAGCTTAAAAGTGTGAATATTTGATTTGATGGAACTTGTGTAGAAGGTCGATGAATGTAAATTCTATTATTTTAATAGAAAATGGTTACGTGTTGCATGGCTGTTGAAAGAGGGGATGTGCTAAGAAAGACCACGAAATGCTATGAAAGGTGGTGGAGAGGACCATGAATGGTTGCATTAACCTCCACCGAACCAGTACCATGATGGAATTAATTTGCTCATATAAGAACAAACCCCTGACCCTAGAATTAATTATAGTTGGGATGGTATGTGGGAAGGCCTCCTCAAGAATTAATGAGAGGATGGGGCAGACTGCCCATCTGTAAGGCTTCCAGAGCTGACCACAGACTGGAAATTTGAGCCACACACAATCTTGTGGAAAAAGGAAAGAAAGGGAGTGTGGTGGGTAGGGGGAGAGATGTGAAGAAAAATGTAGAGACGAGAAAGGAAACTCTCGAGTCCGAGGAAGGGCTGAAGGAGGAATAGTGAGTTCTGATCATATAAATTAGAGATTGAACCAGGAGAAGGAGAGTAAACTTCGTCCTTATCTATTTTTCTGTATTGGGAGAAGGAGAGTAACCTTCGTTCCTAACTTCTATTGAGATGGAAGTAAGATATTGAATCTCAAAGCATCGTGGCTTAAGCTCAGGGGTTGCTAGTGTTAAATCCATTGGGAGTGACTGAGCCTATGGTTGGGTGGAAACGAGCACCCCTTTCAGCAGTCGCATCACACTCTATGGTTTTGATAAGTGTTTTCTTGCCTTATGTTTTGAATTGTAAATAATGGATACATGAGAGTATTTACATGTCTATAAAGGTTTGTTTCTCTGTATTAAATGATTAAGTTATGAATATGCATTTGTTTACTTGAGAATCTATAATTATGCTTGGATTTCCATACGCCCCAATTTAATCACTCGAAGGCGCTTTCCCTAGGAATTTACATCGTCGTTTCGGAGTCGGAGCAAGCCTCTGAGCATATTTACTGATTTGGTAACCTCACAAGTTACCTTGCCTTGATTAAGATATCAAAGCTCAGCGAGTCGGGAAGGTCTTACCTTCAGACCAATATTCTAGGAGACTCTGAACTTGCACTTATTTACTTAACCAAAAACTCGACTAAGAGTGAGGATCATAGCCCCAGAGTTTTATGAAGATCCAGGTGACTTGGGTCTAGGAACTTTGGAGCTCGAGGCTCCGATATGTCAAGTTGTATGAAGGTCAAGTTAAACCCCGCAATTGATATGCATCGTCGAACTATGAATGAAGATCGAGGGCGAGGAATCACTGCGGATCACAAAGGTGAAAATAGTGGGCACGCTAGTTCACGGCCCGCAATTCACCCTTGCCATTGATCTCGACAGGCTGGAGGATCAACAATCCTAGTTAGACTAGAATCAAGCGAGCACTTTCCAGATTGCGGAGGTTGAAATCCTTGGTAAAGAACTCGCATGTTGGGACCCCACAATTCCTATGAACCATCGATCATCGTTGAATATCTATCCGAGTTTGAAGTGATCCTTGAAATGCAAGGAGCACGTAGGACAATGAAAACCTTAAAAGAGTAAGTCAGAAGCCTAGGAGGAGGAGTGATAGTGATCGTTGGATCACATCGCAGACGCTTGACAACCATCTGATATAAACAAGGTGCACAAACCTTAGTACCTTGCACACGCAGGAGAAGAGGACTTACCAAAGTTCCGAAGTCATGAAGTAGTTTGGGACCATCCATCATCAAGAGGAAAACATGGCGATGGATCATGGACTTTGGAGAAATTTGTTCAAGGGTTTTTGGTTAAAAGTTGAAATTCCTGAACCTCGAAGACTCGAAGTGAATCTGGACCATCCGATACAAGGGGACACATGGTGACATATCGTGGACTCTGGAGGAATCTGTTCGAGAGGAGGCAAGTTTGAGACTTGATATTTCCGAATCCTGGAGAGCCGGAAGTCCGAAGTAAATCTCACCCGTCCAAACAGCTGGAGTGAATCTGAATAATCAGATCGCCCAAAGTATATTTCAGGCGTCAGATTACCCGAAGTGGATCTGGGCCATCGAAGTTCAGTAGAGATGTGGCGTAGATATGTGAGATCCGGGTAAAGTAGCGAAGTAATTACTAGCCATCAGGTTTAGAGGGACACATGGTGGTAGATTGTAGACTTCGAATAAATCACCTCGAGAGTTTCAGGTTGAGATTTGAAACTCCCGAAGCACAAAACGCCGAAGAGACAAATCGCCGAAGCATCGAAATAGATTTGGACCGTCAGATCCAGAGTGTAAGTGGTGTAAATTTGTGGATTCTGGCAAACACCCGAAGTAAACATTGACCGTCAGATCATCTAAAGTAGATCTAAACTATCAGATATAGAGAACACGTGGTGTGAGTCTGTGGACTCCGGGTAAAGACCTAAAGTAATCCTTGATCGTTAGATCCAGTGGACATGCGTCGGTGGATCATAACCTTCAGATAAAAGCCGTTGGGATAAATGGGTGAAGTTTAAGATTTTAGATCTCAGAAGTCCAGAGACCCAAAGGAGATCTCGACTGTTGATTGAGAAGAGGGCCACGAGACTGTTGATCTAGTTTAAAGGTCAAACACTTGAAGTAGAAGTAGGGCCATTGATTTAGGAGGATGGGTATCCATAGATCGCCAACTCTAGAATATTGATGTACAGAGGAAAGAAGGGTTTGAGAATTGAAAATCTCGAAGTCCAGAATCACGAAGGAGATCACATCTGTTGATTTAGGAGGGGAAGATTTGGTCCATGGATTTGAAAAGGGAAGAATTGAACCATCAGTTCTGACAGTACTGTCAATATTCAAAGATCGATGGTCTCGTAGCATTGCGAGGATCGAAGGTGCGCGAACTTTAAAAAGTTGAGGGTAGGCCGCAATCCAAACACCGATTTTGGAGAAAGGACACATGGAGGATCAAGGAGGATTGTGGGCCAAAAAGTAGTTTTGTTTCAAACTACCTTTGGTTGCACCCGCAATTGTGTGTTTGCACGAGGTCATATCCCAAGGTCACATCCGAGGAGGGGTCAAGAAAAATGGGCTAACTCCAACTCCGAGACTTCGCCGAAGCTCGAAGGAGAAGGTCACAGGTATCATAAGACCTGCACTATAGGCCGAAAGGGCATGTGTTTGATTAAGAGGTGAGACTATCAAGGTCTCAAAGTCTCATTTGACTTAGAAAATAAGAGAATCTTGACCTGAGGGTTGGTATGAGAACCATACTTTCCAAATTAGAATGCGTAGAGAGAGAGAATCTGTTCCTGGAAGGAGGACTATTTTTTATTTTATTTTTAGCCTCGTCGTGGGTGTGTTATAGTTTTCGGTGATGAAGGTTCAATATATTTTCCTTGGGATATGATAAAGACAAGTTATGATTCTTGTTGGTGAATGAGAGTCACCCAACATGATGCAAAAGAACTTAAAGTTTATGTTTCAATCAAGTCTTCATCTCATGACTCCATTGTGGTTCCAATCAAATTTTCAAGACTCCACTACGAAGTGAGCCCTGTTGACAAAGAAATGAAGAAATGTTTCAAAATAATCARGTACAAAATGRAAAGTTTCTTTCAATAAATTTTAGATCTATTGATTGGTCCTCTGCTACTATTTCTTATACATTTGAAAAACATTTTCTTCTATCTTGTACATTCAGAGGATCATAGTTTCAAAACCTCATCCCCTTTCTTGGAAAAAGAAACATTGGTTTCTTCTTTCATTCTTTGAGTAGATAATCCCTATTCATTATTGCCTTCTATAAATAGTGATAAGCCTCTTGCATCAGTTTCTTTTGAAAGTTTTATTGAACACAAATTCCAAATCCCTATTATTCCAAAGCATAGTCAGTCTTGTAAACTAGTTGATAATGAGACTTATATACCAACTCCTACAGTCAGTAGTATACTTTCTGAACAACCTACAAAGATCCATCCATGGGTTATAAATGGATATAAACCTCTTAAGTTTCCATTCGTACTTCATGATTTACCTCCCAAAATTTGCAAATATCTTCCTAAATTCAATGGAGAAGATGTTGTTTCAATAGAAAAGCACATGAAAACCTTCAAACATTTCACAGATTTCTTAGATATTCAACATGCTGATGTATTTATGAGGATGGTCACTGAGTCTTTGGAAGGATAGGCCAGGATATGTTTTAGAGACTTAGTAGCTGATTACATTAGTTCTTGGAATGATTTTAATGATGTTTTCTTGTACAAATGGGATGAGAGGAAATCCCATTGTGAATATATTTTTGAGTTTTATGCTATAAAAAGAAGGAAATATTAAACCGTTAAAAAGTTCAATAGAATATTTGAAAATGCATATCACAATTTCCTTGTTGATATTCAACCTTCTGAAGCTACTGCCAAGGTTTACTATACAATAACGCATCACCTTGATTTGGATTTTTATCTCAGAGAAAGGAAGTCTCCTACTTTGGAACATATGTTCACTAATGTTGAGGAGATTGAAAACAATCTATGGGATTGTGGGAAAATTCCTAGTCAAAAAAGGAATGAGGATCTGGATACAGAGGATCAGAGAGAAAAAGATGAAGAAGAAAAATTAGATATGCATATTTCTTTATTTCGTATTGTTGAGAAACAAAAAGAACATCAACTATTCCAGATTAGCAACATGTTAATTATTAGGGAACTAATTTTTGCATAATTTTTCTAAATGATTCTCATGATGAGGATGAGGAATTTGCTGATGATGAATTTAAAGAAGACAATGCTCAAGATTCTTTGAAGGACAATCATGAAGTACAAATGATTGTTGAATTCCCTAAAAATATGGTATGTGCTAATGAAATTCTTTATGATAAAAAATATAAAGGGATCTTAGATGATTCAAAGATTCTTTATCATAAGTCAGAAAATGATGTGTCAAAGCTTAAAGAAAATATGCTAAGTGATGCTAGAATTCTTTTGTCCTTTATTCATAATTACATATCGGAAGAATCAATAGTGCATAAATATGATACTAAATTTTCTTTTGAGAAACCTATTTTTTGATGAGTATGTTGATTGTGATTTTCTAGAATCAACAATTTCATTTTCTACTGAACAATATATTCATCCATACTCATATGAAGAAATTGTTGTTTATAACCCTTGCCAAAAATATGCTATTCATGAAGTGATTATTCAGGAAAAAGTATCAAATTGTTGATGAGAAGCTTGATCTTTAGAGGTCTATTGATTGTGAGAAAATGAAAAATTGTAAAGGCAATGAGGAAGTTGAGATTTATATTACAACATGTGTAGAAGTATACAACAATGGACCAGTGTATGATAAATATGAGGATCTTGATGGAGAGTTTCATACAGAGGAAATTATATTGATAATTCATACGAGTACAAAGATTTTTACAAGTGAACAAGAATTAGTGGAAGAATTTAGCCTCATCAAAGAAGAAGAATCCTTAGATCAGGAGTTCATTCATTTGACCCAGGACACAATCTTCCATGTTTTTGAAGATCTCATAGCAATTTTCCTTGAAAATTCAAAGGGTGTTTTAAGTTGGGTACTTTTCTTTCATTGTAAGTATAAATCTCAATTTCATGATGAATCCCAACTATCTATACAATATTGTTTCCTTTGATGACTAAAAGTAAAGGACAAAGTCATCCATGCAGTAAAATGATTACTTGGTTGCATTGGAAGTGGCATGTTACCTGACCAAAAGTAGCTGGGTAGACTAAAATATGATCTAGTTGTACATAAATGATTTCTTAGTTTGAGCATTGTCTTAAATTTTCAGTTTAAAGTTTGTTTACAAGTTTTCAACATCTAATTTCAGTTTGTAGTAGAGCAGTTTTGGTTTTCAGTTTGTACAGACAATTTGTTTTAGTATGAATGAATAGGATGCACAAAAAAAAGGATATGAATACATGTTTGTATTTAACATTTTTCAGAGATTGAAAGGGATCTATTTTATGATTAAAATGATAAGGCACCTGATATATAGTTCTTTAGTCCATCACAAGAAGACACCATCCCCAATTGGAGCATAATGTTGTAACATAAAAACTTTTTGCCAATTTTTTTCCAAGTTTGAAAAATTTGACTTATTTCCCCATCCCTCAAATTTCCTCCAATCCAATATGTTTTTCCTCACTATTTGTGTCCACTATCGTCAATTCAACATTTTTTCCAAAATTATTATCTTAAGTTCAAAATTTTTAATCACAAACCAAGTAGTGAAAATGTCCACCAAATAATCCTACACCATGGATGATTTTAGGGTCTAAATTTCGCTTGTGGGCTAATTTTCCATGGTTTTTCCAAAAACAAGATTCACTATTTGAAAAATGATTCGCCCAAATTCTATAGAATAAAATTATTTTACCTTAAAAATCGCCAAAATTTTATAAAAACTATATAAAATCCTTAGAAATTTGAATATTTTTACAAAAATATCGCAAAACATTTATAGTTCACATATGAAGGATTAGTAAGATTCGCCAAGGTTTCTACATTTTAAAATAAATTTCCATCCTTAAAATCATCCCTATCCTACACCATACCTCTTATGCACAATGCATTACATTACCATGGAAATGTACGTGAATGTAAGCAAACAATCTATCATTTAAATTGTGGCTACTGAAAAAATTTCCAAAGATAACAAGTGAATAAGGCGCGAGGATCATTAATCAACTATCAACACGGATCATATCAAGTGCCAACAACAATGGTATTTGGGGTAGATATCTAAGAGTTTTGTATGTATAAATATCCAACGACTCATGAAAAAGGGAAATCAGTGGCTACAATTGATTCCACCCCCAAATATAAACAAAGTTTAAAAAAGGAGGGGGTATGAAATACATTACTGTGGTAATGATAGTACCAAGAACCAATGAATATGCAATTAATTAAAATTCAGAATCACCCTTCACAATAGCTTGATGACAAAGAAACATGATGCCATTTTGTCAACGCTAACTCGATACAAGGTAACAATAGTTGGATATGGACTTGAAGCGATCTTGGCAATGGTGTAGGAGAAATGAGTTCCAAACCAACACCATATATTTAAGAACAATTGCATGGTTTTATTATGATAAAAATTATGAATCTAGAGTGGTATCCATTCGACTAAATCCTTTGCGAGCCACACAATAATTCATGGGATATACTTCCAAACATTGAATTTTGGGAGGATGCAAAGGCTCGCATTTAGTTATTTCAAAGTGGGTTTAACATATTCATAACTTAAATTATTTAGAGATCTTTTCAATTGGTCCTTGTAACATCATGTCCAATCTTGTGGAATGTAAGCTCCATTATGAAATTTGAGATGTTGCCTCAATTTTTTCCCATGAAAAGTTGATTTCCAATTAGGGATTATATATATGGCCTCAAATCCATCCATGCTTCCATCATGACCATATATGCAGGAAAATGTAAATGGTGTTTATTCTAATGGGATTAAGAGATTGGGATGGCACCTCTCACTTCGATGGTTGTTAAATGCTTTTCTTTGACAAACATTTCAGACATTTGCTGTAAGTAAGGGGAGTGCTAGTGGTTACATATATCACTAGTTGCTAGGACATAAACTTGAAGTTCATAATATTCTACCTCGTTGATGTGTGGCCCCATACTTGTCAGAATTGAGTACATCTTAGGTTAGTGTTATCAAGAGTGTTTTGAAAACCCTTTGAGTTTAAATTAAGGCCCTTCTAAGATAGGAAATACTATTACTTCACCAGTTATTATATACCACTTAGTCAACGAACTTTTGGCATTGGGGTGGCAACAATTTGTTACATGAATAATAAATCAATATAACCAACCTATTTTTATCAAAGATGTGAGTCTTCTCTGAGCATTCTTGACTTCAAGATTATTGTTTGTAAAATAAATTAGTCAACTTTAGTTTTGAAAAAGGCATCCGATGAACATAAAAGGAAAAGGGAAGCATAATTTTGAGATGGAGGAAGAGTATTTTTCTAGAAAACAAGTGGAAACAAGAGGATATTGGAGACTTAATGATAACAACAAGAATCCTATTTTTAAGAAAAAAGGGACAACATATTGACTTGAGGTATTAAGAACCTCCAAGTTATTCTCAACCAAAATTTTATTTTAAAAAAACGTCAGTTCCATAAATGAGAGAGAGATTCAATAATCAAGGATGTTAAAAGGTAGCAACATGGGGACTTCATAGGGGGGGTTAGTAGGTTAGAAAATTTTGGTTAGCTGAGACTGTATTTTTCTTGGAGAATGAACCCGAGGGGACATTCTTTGTAAATATCTGATTCAAATAAATTTTCTGTTGGATTCACTTCTCATTTAATTAGAGCCTTGTTTCTCTTCTCAATTTTTTGTACCAATATTCTTATGATCCATCCCTATTCATTACCTCATTATTTGATTGACATTACAAACAAAAATTTGGTATGATCACTACTATTATTCATAAAATTGTAAATTGCAGGTTTTATTTGCATATGTTGAAGATAAATAAAATACAACCTGTGTTACAACTGAGTTTATCATCTCTACTTTGCACGAAGTATTTATGTAGATGAATATTTTCATATTATAGGAATTTAAGTCTATTGCAACCTTGTTTTCCATATCTTTAATATAAACCTGTTTAAAGACCTGTAGGTTACTTTATAAACATTATGTTCCGAATTCAATTTGTGTTCATTTCATTACATTTTTTTTGTGTTCGATTCATTTATTAAATGTTCAATTTTTTTTTTCTTCATCTCAAATTTGCAGTGATTTCCTTACTCATTGTCAGGGTTGATATTAATTGTTTTCCTCATTATATTCCACCTTCATTTATTAGCACTTGTTCGTTGATTGAATGAGACTCCATGCCTAATGTTTTAGGCTTATGATCACATATATTTACAACCTTTACTCCAAATAGCTATCATTTAATCCTTAAACTCTGTTAAATTTCTTATTATTCAAATATGCCATCTTGCGCTTAATGGCCGAGAGTTGCTTCTTAGTGACAGTGGGTAGTTAACTATCTTATATATGAAGAGGTATCCTCCTTTGGTCCAAGACATATCTTGTGGCCTAAAGTAGGTTTTCAATATGTATTGGCATTGTTCCTAAGAATCCAGGAACAATCTCAAGTTACAACACCTCCAAAGTTTAAAAAATTCCTTTCTTGGCGAGAAAGGATGCAACCTCTAGTGACAATCTCAAAGCAGTAGGACCATGAATTAATTTTTGAGAAAATACATAAAACCATTTTGGACCACATAGAAATTATATTTGGCTTTAAGTCTCCATAAAAATAGGTAACAGACATAATTTGTTTCCACCTTGAAATCAACATTCCTTGCCTTTGGAAAGTCTTCAAATACGTGATAGTAGGCTATATCATAAAGCAAATAAAAATTTGTATAAAATTTTCTGGCTTTTCTTAGGCCACCTAGTTGAAATAATATCTCATTTGAAATAATTTGGCCCCAGTAAATTAGGGCATCTTCGTGAAAAAAAAAAGTGAAGAATATAAACAATGTACTTTATCATAGAGGTCGTGGACACTAGTTCAATTATTCAGAAAAAATCTAGGCGAACTCTTTGTATGGTTATTTCAAATAAATTACCTCAACCTGAGTGGAATTGCAGTCAACTCCTGGGTTGGTGAGATAATTCTCGAGGAGATTTGCTACTCCTTGGTGTTCCTTGATAATTTTTTCCAGTTCCTCATTTTTAAACAACATAGGGGAGTTTGGAAGTCAAAAATTTCTCTTGAATACTGAGGGAGTCAAAGAGATTGGTGTCTTCCCTTGGATTTGAATAATTCTTCTTTTTGTGTCGAACTTATCCACACAAAAAAGTACCAGTTCCTTGAAGCCTGTCACATTAGGCACACAACCGACCAATGCTATGAATAAAATACAAACTTTATTTATCTCCTTATTTGTAGGGGGAAGAGCCAAATACCACATATAAGATTGCGACCATTGGAACCGATGATCTTCTTGTCCAAGAGTGCTAAGCGTGTCTCCACAATACAAGTCTTTTCTTATACTTGACATGTATTTATGATAATTTCTCTTTTAACAAATAAGTGGAGCTCATGTTGATATAACCTCTTTACATCATGGCGTTTTAATTGTTTATTAAATTTACCATGTATTTCCTTGATTATCAACTGTTATTGCTCTTATTTCAATGTTTTTTTTTTGACAAGAAAGTGGGATTTATATTAATATAGTAGTGGTATGACCACTGTGAACACATATACATAGTTCAGGCATGCATCCAATGCATGAAGTCCAAAATTACATATATAGGCACCATAAAACAAATCCCTGAAATGCCCATTATGTCTTAGTTTCCAAAAATTGACTCCTATGGAGTTAAAACCTGCAAACAATGTATCTTTATAGTAACCAAAACTGGGAAAGATCCAAGAGAGGAGAGGAACATAGTTACATCTGCTGCTCCATGTCCAAGGGGCCTTCATTCAGTGAGACCTTCACCCCTGCATCTTGATGAAGGGTCGTCCTAGCAGCTTGGAGCTCCAGCTTTTCCATCCTGGATTCTAAATCCGCAATGTGTTCATTAACCAGTTGCATCGATTACGTGAGGGACTCCACAAATTCCTCTCTAAGTTGAATAAGGTCATCTTCGAGCATATCAAACCTTCTGCCGCCTTCCCCATCCAACCAGAGAAGAAACCTTCTGTGTGCGCTTAATTTCCTCTTCAGTTCATGGATTTCCAGTTCCAGTGAAGGTGGGGGGATGGGGGGAGCAACAGACTCAGATCTGGAGGCCATGCATTGGGCTGGTGGATAACTTGATAGAATTTGATGGGAAAGGGACCATGCAAAGAGAGTCGATCAAGACAAATGATCACCCGAGGAAGATAATGCTGATCTGCAAGAGGTGGCTTCGGATTCCACCCTTAATTTAACTCCAGAACGAGTGTGCCAAGCCATGATTCAGATAGGAAACCTCGCACGAGTGCCTTGAGAGAGATATATGGGCTCGGTACTAATCTAATTGAAGGGCATGATGGAAGCCTCATGCAGGGTTGTGTGGAATGACGCGAGATGGATGGAGTATTACCTTTGCGCATGGGAGTCATCAAATGTTGAGATGAAGCCACAGATCGGGATGAGGGGAGGTGTATTGTCTGGCTACCTCCTGGTACAAGACCACCTACGAGCCACCCACCTCAGACTGTTAAGGAATTGGAGCGAAGGACAAGGTCCCATTGAGTGAGAGGAGTCCCTTGCTCAAGGGAGTGGAAGATTTAGCTGCATGGTCCACTTCTCCATTTAAATGCCGGAGAACATGGAAAAAATCAATCTTCCAGAAGGATTTAGAGAGTCACTGAATTTTCTTGAGAAATTGACAAAGTTTCATTTGATTTGGTAATGAGTTAGTGACCAAGGATTGGATTAGGAGATGATAATCTCCTATCATCGATATTTCATTGATGCCTAGCTCCTGAGCTTGGATGAGGTCTTGCCAGAGACTCAGAGCTTCTGCCATGTTATTGGTGTCTTCCCTTAATCCCTAAGAAAAGACCAGTTCTAATATTTCATCGGGGCCATAGAGCACCCCTCCCCCTCCTACCTCCCCTGGGTTTCCTTTCGATTCTCCATCAAATAAAAGTATGTGATTATCTAAGCACGCTGCTAGTATTTGAACTCCACTTTCTCCTTACGCAGTTCCCAGGGTTCATAAAGATGCTTGGGGGTGGGGGGACGGGGTTTTAGGTCAGGAGCGAGGTTGTGAATCCAAGATTCTTCAGGGGGGAGGGAGGATAGTTGTTGGAGGCTGACCAAAGGAAGGAGAGGTAGTCTCCCAGGATAGATTTGGATTTGACATAAACATGGGTGGGGGTGGAGGACTGGTTTCTGGAAATATGGGCATTTCTTTCTAGCCATATTTTCCATAAAATAAATTTAGGGAGGGTTAGCCAGAAACACTTAAGATGATCTTTGGATTTGAGCGAGAAGGGACA
>JASDQU010100995.1:352055-365027 GCA_032191745.1 Picea mariana
GAAGTTGAGATTTATATTACAACATGTGTAGAAGTATACAACAATGGACCAGTGTATGATAAATATGAGGATCTTGATGGAGAGTTTCATACAGAGGAAATTATATTGATAATTCATACGAGTACAAAGATTTTTACAAGTGAACAAGAATTAGTGGAAGAATTTAGCCTCATCAAAGAAGAAGAATCCTTAGATCAGGAGTTCATTCATTTGACCCAGGACACAATCTTCCATGTTTTTGAAGATCTCATAGCAATTTTCCTTGAAAATTCAAAGGGTGTTTTAAGTTGGGTACTTTTCTTTCATTGTAAGTATAAATCTCAATTTCATGATGAATCCCAACTATCTATACAATATTGTTTCCTTTGATGACTAAAAGTAAAGGACAAAGTCATCCATGCAGTAAAATGATTACTTGGTTGCATTGGAAGTGGCATGTTACCTGACCAAAAGTAGCTGGGTAGACTAAAATATGATCTAGTTGTACATAAATGATTTCTTAGTTTGAGCATTGTCTTAAATTTTCAGTTTAAAGTTTGTTTACAAGTTTTCAACATCTAATTTCAGTTTGTAGTAGAGCAGTTTTGGTTTTCAGTTTGTACAGACAATTTGTTTTAGTATGAATGAATAGGATGCACAAAAAAAAGGATATGAATACATGTTTGTATTTAACATTTTTCAGAGATTGAAAGGGATCTATTTTATGATTAAAATGATAAGGCACCTGATATATAGTTCTTTAGTCCATCACAAGAAGACACCATCCCCAATTGGAGCATAATGTTGTAACATAAAAACTTTTTGCCAATTTTTTTCCAAGTTTGAAAAATTTGACTTATTTCCCCATCCCTCAAATTTCCTCCAATCCAATATGTTTTTCCTCACTATTTGTGTCCACTATCGTCAATTCAACATTTTTTCCAAAATTATTATCTTAAGTTCAAAATTTTTAATCACAAACCAAGTAGTGAAAATGTCCACCAAATAATCCTACACCATGGATGATTTTAGGGTCTAAATTTCGCTTGTGGGCTAATTTTCCATGGTTTTTCCAAAAACAAGATTCACTATTTGAAAAATGATTCGCCCAAATTCTATAGAATAAAATTATTTTACCTTAAAAATCGCCAAAATTTTATAAAAACTATATAAAATCCTTAGAAATTTGAATATTTTTACAAAAATATCGCAAAACATTTATAGTTCACATATGAAGGATTAGTAAGATTCGCCAAGGTTTCTACATTTTAAAATAAATTTCCATCCTTAAAATCATCCCTATCCTACACCATACCTCTTATGCACAATGCATTACATTACCATGGAAATGTACGTGAATGTAAGCAAACAATCTATCATTTAAATTGTGGCTACTGAAAAAATTTCCAAAGATAACAAGTGAATAAGGCGCGAGGATCATTAATCAACTATCAACACGGATCATATCAAGTGCCAACAACAATGGTATTTGGGGTAGATATCTAAGAGTTTTGTATGTATAAATATCCAACGACTCATGAAAAAGGGAAATCAGTGGCTACAATTGATTCCACCCCCAAATATAAACAAAGTTTAAAAAAGGAGGGGGTATGAAATACATTACTGTGGTAATGATAGTACCAAGAACCAATGAATATGCAATTAATTAAAATTCAGAATCACCCTTCACAATAGCTTGATGACAAAGAAACATGATGCCATTTTGTCAACGCTAACTCGATACAAGGTAACAATAGTTGGATATGGACTTGAAGCGATCTTGGCAATGGTGTAGGAGAAATGAGTTCCAAACCAACACCATATATTTAAGAACAATTGCATGGTTTTATTATGATAAAAATTATGAATCTAGAGTGGTATCCATTCGACTAAATCCTTTGCGAGCCACACAATAATTCATGGGATATACTTCCAAACATTGAATTTTGGGAGGATGCAAAGGCTCGCATTTAGTTATTTCAAAGTGGGTTTAACATATTCATAACTTAAATTATTTAGAGATCTTTTCAATTGGTCCTTGTAACATCATGTCCAATCTTGTGGAATGTAAGCTCCATTATGAAATTTGAGATGTTGCCTCAATTTTTTCCCATGAAAAGTTGATTTCCAATTAGGGATTATATATATGGCCTCAAATCCATCCATGCTTCCATCATGACCATATATGCAGGAAAATGTAAATGGTGTTTATTCTAATGGGATTAAGAGATTGGGATGGCACCTCTCACTTCGATGGTTGTTAAATGCTTTTCTTTGACAAACATTTCAGACATTTGCTGTAAGTAAGGGGAGTGCTAGTGGTTACATATATCACTAGTTGCTAGGACATAAACTTGAAGTTCATAATATTCTACCTCGTTGATGTGTGGCCCCATACTTGTCAGAATTGAGTACATCTTAGGTTAGTGTTATCAAGAGTGTTTTGAAAACCCTTTGAGTTTAAATTAAGGCCCTTCTAAGATAGGAAATACTATTACTTCACCAGTTATTATATACCACTTAGTCAACGAACTTTTGGCATTGGGGTGGCAACAATTTGTTACATGAATAATAAATCAATATAACCAACCTATTTTTATCAAAGATGTGAGTCTTCTCTGAGCATTCTTGACTTCAAGATTATTGTTTGTAAAATAAATTAGTCAACTTTAGTTTTGAAAAAGGCATCCGATGAACATAAAAGGAAAAGGGAAGCATAATTTTGAGATGGAGGAAGAGTATTTTTCTAGAAAACAAGTGGAAACAAGAGGATATTGGAGACTTAATGATAACAACAAGAATCCTATTTTTAAGAAAAAAGGGACAACATATTGACTTGAGGTATTAAGAACCTCCAAGTTATTCTCAACCAAAATTTTATTTTAAAAAAACGTCAGTTCCATAAATGAGAGAGAGATTCAATAATCAAGGATGTTAAAAGGTAGCAACATGGGGACTTCATAGGGGGGGTTAGTAGGTTAGAAAATTTTGGTTAGCTGAGACTGTATTTTTCTTGGAGAATGAACCCGAGGGGACATTCTTTGTAAATATCTGATTCAAATAAATTTTCTGTTGGATTCACTTCTCATTTAATTAGAGCCTTGTTTCTCTTCTCAATTTTTTGTACCAATATTCTTATGATCCATCCCTATTCATTACCTCATTATTTGATTGACATTACAAACAAAAATTTGGTATGATCACTACTATTATTCATAAAATTGTAAATTGCAGGTTTTATTTGCATATGTTGAAGATAAATAAAATACAACCTGTGTTACAACTGAGTTTATCATCTCTACTTTGCACGAAGTATTTATGTAGATGAATATTTTCATATTATAGGAATTTAAGTCTATTGCAACCTTGTTTTCCATATCTTTAATATAAACCTGTTTAAAGACCTGTAGGTTACTTTATAAACATTATGTTCCGAATTCAATTTGTGTTCATTTCATTACATTTTTTTTGTGTTCGATTCATTTATTAAATGTTCAATTTTTTTTTTCTTCATCTCAAATTTGCAGTGATTTCCTTACTCATTGTCAGGGTTGATATTAATTGTTTTCCTCATTATATTCCACCTTCATTTATTAGCACTTGTTCGTTGATTGAATGAGACTCCATGCCTAATGTTTTAGGCTTATGATCACATATATTTACAACCTTTACTCCAAATAGCTATCATTTAATCCTTAAACTCTGTTAAATTTCTTATTATTCAAATATGCCATCTTGCGCTTAATGGCCGAGAGTTGCTTCTTAGTGACAGTGGGTAGTTAACTATCTTATATATGAAGAGGTATCCTCCTTTGGTCCAAGACATATCTTGTGGCCTAAAGTAGGTTTTCAATATGTATTGGCATTGTTCCTAAGAATCCAGGAACAATCTCAAGTTACAACACCTCCAAAGTTTAAAAAATTCCTTTCTTGGCGAGAAAGGATGCAACCTCTAGTGACAATCTCAAAGCAGTAGGACCATGAATTAATTTTTGAGAAAATACATAAAACCATTTTGGACCACATAGAAATTATATTTGGCTTTAAGTCTCCATAAAAATAGGTAACAGACATAATTTGTTTCCACCTTGAAATCAACATTCCTTGCCTTTGGAAAGTCTTCAAATACGTGATAGTAGGCTATATCATAAAGCAAATAAAAATTTGTATAAAATTTTCTGGCTTTTCTTAGGCCACCTAGTTGAAATAATATCTCATTTGAAATAATTTGGCCCCAGTAAATTAGGGCATCTTCGTGAAAAAAAAAAGTGAAGAATATAAACAATGTACTTTATCATAGAGGTCGTGGACACTAGTTCAATTATTCAGAAAAAATCTAGGCGAACTCTTTGTATGGTTATTTCAAATAAATTACCTCAACCTGAGTGGAATTGCAGTCAACTCCTGGGTTGGTGAGATAATTCTCGAGGAGATTTGCTACTCCTTGGTGTTCCTTGATAATTTTTTCCAGTTCCTCATTTTTAAACAACATAGGGGAGTTTGGAAGTCAAAAATTTCTCTTGAATACTGAGGGAGTCAAAGAGATTGGTGTCTTCCCTTGGATTTGAATAATTCTTCTTTTTGTGTCGAACTTATCCACACAAAAAAGTACCAGTTCCTTGAAGCCTGTCACATTAGGCACACAACCGACCAATGCTATGAATAAAATACAAACTTTATTTATCTCCTTATTTGTAGGGGGAAGAGCCAAATACCACATATAAGATTGCGACCATTGGAACCGATGATCTTCTTGTCCAAGAGTGCTAAGCGTGTCTCCACAATACAAGTCTTTTCTTATACTTGACATGTATTTATGATAATTTCTCTTTTAACAAATAAGTGGAGCTCATGTTGATATAACCTCTTTACATCATGGCGTTTTAATTGTTTATTAAATTTACCATGTATTTCCTTGATTATCAACTGTTATTGCTCTTATTTCAATGTTTTTTTTTTGACAAGAAAGTGGGATTTATATTAATATAGTAGTGGTATGACCACTGTGAACACATATACATAGTTCAGGCATGCATCCAATGCATGAAGTCCAAAATTACATATATAGGCACCATAAAACAAATCCCTGAAATGCCCATTATGTCTTAGTTTCCAAAAATTGACTCCTATGGAGTTAAAACCTGCAAACAATGTATCTTTATAGTAACCAAAACTGGGAAAGATCCAAGAGAGGAGAGGAACATAGTTACATCTGCTGCTCCATGTCCAAGGGGCCTTCATTCAGTGAGACCTTCACCCCTGCATCTTGATGAAGGGTCGTCCTAGCAGCTTGGAGCTCCAGCTTTTCCATCCTGGATTCTAAATCCGCAATGTGTTCATTAACCAGTTGCATCGATTACGTGAGGGACTCCACAAATTCCTCTCTAAGTTGAATAAGGTCATCTTCGAGCATATCAAACCTTCTGCCGCCTTCCCCATCCAACCAGAGAAGAAACCTTCTGTGTGCGCTTAATTTCCTCTTCAGTTCATGGATTTCCAGTTCCAGTGAAGGTGGGGGGATGGGGGGAGCAACAGACTCAGATCTGGAGGCCATGCATTGGGCTGGTGGATAACTTGATAGAATTTGATGGGAAAGGGACCATGCAAAGAGAGTCGATCAAGACAAATGATCACCCGAGGAAGATAATGCTGATCTGCAAGAGGTGGCTTCGGATTCCACCCTTAATTTAACTCCAGAACGAGTGTGCCAAGCCATGATTCAGATAGGAAACCTCGCACGAGTGCCTTGAGAGAGATATATGGGCTCGGTACTAATCTAATTGAAGGGCATGATGGAAGCCTCATGCAGGGTTGTGTGGAATGACGCGAGATGGATGGAGTATTACCTTTGCGCATGGGAGTCATCAAATGTTGAGATGAAGCCACAGATCGGGATGAGGGGAGGTGTATTGTCTGGCTACCTCCTGGTACAAGACCACCTACGAGCCACCCACCTCAGACTGTTAAGGAATTGGAGCGAAGGACAAGGTCCCATTGAGTGAGAGGAGTCCCTTGCTCAAGGGAGTGGAAGATTTAGCTGCATGGTCCACTTCTCCATTTAAATGCCGGAGAACATGGAAAAAATCAATCTTCCAGAAGGATTTAGAGAGTCACTGAATTTTCTTGAGAAATTGACAAAGTTTCATTTGATTTGGTAATGAGTTAGTGACCAAGGATTGGATTAGGAGATGATAATCTCCTATCATCGATATTTCATTGATGCCTAGCTCCTGAGCTTGGATGAGGTCTTGCCAGAGACTCAGAGCTTCTGCCATGTTATTGGTGTCTTCCCTTAATCCCTAAGAAAAGACCAGTTCTAATATTTCATCGGGGCCATAGAGCACCCCTCCCCCTCCTACCTCCCCTGGGTTTCCTTTCGATTCTCCATCAAATAAAAGTATGTGATTATCTAAGCACGCTGCTAGTATTTGAACTCCACTTTCTCCTTACGCAGTTCCCAGGGTTCATAAAGATGCTTGGGGGTGGGGGGACGGGGTTTTAGGTCAGGAGCGAGGTTGTGAATCCAAGATTCTTCAGGGGGGAGGGAGGATAGTTGTTGGAGGCTGACCAAAGGAAGGAGAGGTAGTCTCCCAGGATAGATTTGGATTTGACATAAACATGGGTGGGGGTGGAGGACTGGTTTCTGGAAATATGGGCATTTCTTTCTAGCCATATTTTCCATAAAATAAATTTAGGGAGGGTTAGCCAGAAACACTTAAGATGATCTTTGGATTTGAGCGAGAAGGGACAAAGGGAGGCCCAATTACTTAGTGGAGAGGGGATATCTGGTGGGATTTGGACAACAAGGGCCCACCCAGATAGGGATAAGTTCCAAACTTCTTTTGCAAAGGTGCAGTTAAGGAGCATATGTTCAACTGATTCTTCATGGGAGAAATAGAGCGGGCATCTCGAAGGACCTTCCCATCCTTTTCTTTGAAGGTTATCATCCATTAGGATACTATTATGTGCTAAGGTCCAGATGAACAATTCCACTTTAGGTAGGCTTTTGACTTGCCAAATCTCTTTCCATAATGCCGAGTTGCTAAGACTCTGGGGCACTTTAGAGAGGGTTTTGTAGCCTGCTGTGACTGAATAGTCCCCTGAACGACTTCCCCAGCCTTGATTGTCCTTGAGTATTTTGGAGATTGGGGATTTTCCTTGCAGCAAAGAAATAATAAGTTCTTTTTTTTGGTGCAACTATGGGGGGAAATCAGGGAAGACCCACCTCACCCAATCTTTGGATCCGTCTCTTTGCCAGAGGGAAATATCCCAAAGGGTGATAATATTTTGATATTTTAGAAAGGATTTAAGAAGATCCGTTTCATGAATAGTATCGAGTGTGGGGTCCCCCATTATGGAGTCTTCCCAGATTCAGATTTTCTTCCCATTGTCTAAAATCTAGGTAAGAGTAGAAGCGAAGAAATTATGCGCTTTTAAGTAGATGAAGAATATCGGAGAGCCATGATTGGCTTTAGGTGGGGCATCTAAACATCGGAGTCTTAGGCCAGAAAAATATATCTTCCAAATAGCTTTTTTGCACCAGGAGCTCCTCCCTGACACTACATTCCAAAGAAATTTCACTCCAAGAGCTAGATTTTGGATTTTTAGATCACAAAATTGGAGGCCTTTTTCATGGATAGGTCGAGAAATTTTCCCCCAACTGACCAACGAGAGTTTGTTGTCATTGTTTTTTCCTCATTTCCATAGAAAGCATCACAAAAGGGCTTCAATTTTAGTGATAATGTCTCTTGGGGCTAGCAGGATTGAACATTGATATATAGGGATGCTTGAGAGGACTGACTCTATAATAACTAGCTTGCCTGCTGGATTTAACCAACTTGAACCCTAGGCACTTATTCTAGCTTTGATTTTGTTGACTAGGGGAGCCCAACATGAGGACTTGGTGGAGGCTTTAAAAATGGGGACTCCTAAATACTTGAAGGATTCCCATTAAGTTTTTCCCGCTATTCCCAGAATTCAGGTGATGTCAGTCATCTCCCTTGGGGTACAATTCCAACCATAAATTTGACTCTTCCTGTAGTTGATTTTGCTGCTTGAGATGGATTGATATTTTTCTAGTTTGGATTTGAATTCTCTAGTCGAGTGGTTGATTGCGCTTCCTAGGAGAATGGTGTCATCGATGAATTGAGCATGGTTGATATCTCTGACTCCTCTGGTTATGCACAGTCCCATTAGCTCTTGAAGTTGTTGACTCTGATCCAGTTGGAAGCTCAACATCGATGCCTGAATGGCATATAGTAGAGGGGAGATGGGATATCCTTTCCGTAGTCCTCGAGAAGCTTGGAAAAAGCCAGTTGTTCGACCGTTAACCAGAGGTGCAATCCACGACCTTCCAGTGCATGCTTGTGTCCAATTGACAAAGGAGTGGTCAAACCCGAGACGCTGCATAACCTGAAAAAGAAAACTGTGTCTTACCCTGTCAAAGGCATTTGCTAGATCCAATTTGATTACCATACCTTTTTCTTTCCGAGATTGAATTGAGTGAATGGCCTCTTGGACAAGGATAATATTATCACCAATGTTTCTTCCCTTGATGAAGCCCCCTTGATTTTCAGGTATGATTGAAGGTAGTATGTTTTTGATCCGATTGGCCATGATTTTAGTGACAATTTTGTAACCGATGTTGCAGAGGGAGATTGGCCTAAATCGATCAAAGGAAGTGGATCCTTTTTCCTTTGGAATGAGGGCTAGGAAAGATGAATTGGTACTTCCTCTAATCTTACTGCAGGTTTGTGATTTTTGAATCATTCTGTGGAGATCATTCTTAATTATTTTCCAGCAGAATTTGATGAACCAGGATGTAAATCCATCTGGGCCTGGTGCTTTGTCAGGCTCCATATTGGCTATAGCTTTATTGATTTATTTTTTAGATATCAGTGTTGTCAGAGTTGAGTTATCTTCCATGGAGACCCTTTTGGGAATAAAATTTAGAACATCACAGGTGGAAGCTTCTGGGGGTGAGGGATCTTCTATATAGATATTTCTAAAGTGTATATGAGTTGCTTGCTTAATGTCTTCAAAATTGGAAAGGATTTGTTCTTGGGAGTGGATTTCTTTGATAGAGTTGAACTGCTTTCATCCTTTTGCCTGTTTGTGTAAGAAGCTAGTGTTTTTATCCCCCGCTTAGAGCCAGAGGCTCCTAGATTTATGCCACCAATAATCATCCTCCTGTTGGGAAGCACAGTGGAGGTTTCTGTGCAACTGGTGTTCTTTTTCCAATGAGAAGGGGTCTACTGAGAGGGATTCTGCCTGGATTTGATGCTATTTCAGGGCGTGCTGCGCTTCTAGACGCTGATGGAGGGGGGTTTTGAGAGTTTTGGCCCAGGATTTGAGATTTGCTTTAAGTTTCCTCAGCTTTGCTTCCTAGATGAAGAAGGGTGAGCTCGAGATTGATTCCTTCTAAACTGAGGAGACGATATCTAGAAACCCTTCTTGCTGGATCCAGGAGGGGATAAACCGGAAAGGGATGGGGTCCAAGTTGCAGTCTTGTGTGATTTCTAAGAGGATTTGTTTGTGGTCAGAGGAATTAAAAGGGAGGATAGAGGAGTCAAGATTAAGCCCGAGAATAAGGAGTGAGTGTTGAGCCATAAATCTGTCAAGATGAGTGGCTATATGTCCCGGACCTATTATTCTATTGGACAAAATGAACAGTCCTTTGGGGGGCTTAATGTCTTCCAGGTCCCAATCCAAAATTAAATCATCAACTGTTTCCCGGAGAGGGTCTTTGACTAGAGTCCCCCCTTTTTTTTCCTGGGCAGCTAGGGTGAGAATCAGGGAGTTGGAGTGTTGTAGGAAAATCTGCCTGCGGACAAGTATATCGACCTCTAAGGCTTGACCTTAACCCTAGATATAAAAGTGCTTAACATGGACACTAAATTTCTTTCAAATTTATCTAAACTAATACATGAGAAGGAAGGATGATAGAAGTACATGATATCGACGTTTGTCCCTGCATGCTCCGAGTTGCGCTCCAATCTTCTGCTCCTCGCCGAGTTCTGCGGACAAAGCAAGATACAACTACTTCCTACTCTATTGATATTGGCTTGAAAACAGATCTACCATTAAATGATAAGTTCATGTAACATCAGACACAAACTAGAAAGAAATAGGCCAAGCGTGTCATATTAATGAGAATAACGACAACAGTACTTACAATCGTAGATGCGAATGTGACAGCTTCATCGAGTCCTCTTCGTCTAACCCTTTCCCGAAAGATCCAAGACCTGGATGACAGCAGCTTCAATGATCACTCTCCTTTGGTTGACTGTGAGTTTCCTCCAAGATCATAAGTTTCACATATTCAATTCTTCCCCCACCACTTATGAGATCATAAGTTTGGTGTAATTCTGCATTTTCCCTCCTCACTTATAAGATCATAAGTTTGGTATCATTCTTCATTTGCATCCCCTTTTCACCATTAGAAAGCTTGCTTATATATCCTTGGAGAGGCTCAACAATCTTGAGATATCTTTGGGGAAGGTTAGGATTTTCCTCCTTCAGTTGAGGACCTGCCCTAAGATCATGGCTGGACTAGGGATTGGAATCCAACCGCTTTCCAAGAATGAAAAGACGCTTCCCCCATTCATCTCAACAGCTTAACAACTTCCAAGAATAGGTAGCGCTCCCTCAAAAGGGCCATCAGAGCATTGTATCACTCCCTAGTAAGCTTTAGGGGGCACCAGTGCTCTCAAAATCTATAGCGCTCCCTCAAAAGGGCCAGGGGAGCATTATAACGCTCCCTGATAGTGTAAGGGGGAGCGCCGGTGCTCCGAGATAGTGTAAGGGGGAGCGCTCCTCTCCAAAAACTCAGTTTTGAGGTGCTTTCAGATGGAAAAAGGTTTGCAAGCCTGTTGACTCATTTCTCCTCTTCCAAATCAGATGTTTGAGGTGTTTCAAGTGTCTTTCTCATGTCGTTATAGGCACGGCATAGGCATCATGGTAGCATGCTTTGTTTGATGTTTTACGACACTTGTGAGCAACATACGACACTTGCGACCTTGTGAGAAAAATGCGACACTTGTAATGACGATACTTGCGACACTATCAACGTGAGTAATTTTGATGTGTAACAGATTGCCCCCCAAAGTATGAAGTTAGAAGATAGGAACTGATAACTGAAATGCTTTGCGGATGCTCAAGCAAGGGTATAGACTCGAAGAACCAGACGGAAGCTACACACAAACATCCAACAAATATCATGACATATTTCAAAACCCAAGGAAGGCATACCTATGCTTGGGTGATCAAGACTTGCTAGATATGGCCGCCATAAAATACATTGTGGATCCATAATTATATTGATAAAAAGGTATAGCTACCAAAGATACAATGTGGATCTATAATCTGATGACTCAGACTGATCGTAGCCACAAAGAATACACAGTGGATCTACGAGATGACAATACATAGCCACGACCAATACAAAGTGGATCTATGTAACAGTGTATGTGTCATTGTTCAATAGAACTTCTTCGCAGCCTGGGCAAAGCATATATCAAAGTGATGGCTTAACCTAGGGTCTTCATACCAATCCCAATATGGTACGAATCTGACCATGTGAATAGATGTCTTGACGTCGAACATGGCAGAAACCACTTGATTACCGATCAATGGTGTGAACCGTTAACAAGTGCAAGGGAGATCACCATTAATGTCAATGATTCCCAAGGTACCTTAGTACATTCCAGCGAATGTGAATAGATGAGTTGAGGTTGAACATCCATGGAATCATTCGATCAGGGGTCAATGATGTGAACCCACTGTCAAATGCGAGGAGGCCTGCCATTGAGGCATGCAGGTCCCAAAGTACTAAATGTTTTCTAAGTCTAATTCCTGGATAATGTGTTGAAGTCGACAGGAATAGACTCGTCGAGGGAGGGCCTTGATGTATCCCCCATCAATGACATGAAACGAGCATAGAGGTGTAATTGGTAGATCAAAAGAACATGGACTGACACGGGTTGTGAGACAAGATATTTGGGATGGTTGACCCTTGAGGCGGATACTTCCCTTGAACACTGAGGCACAACAACGAANCATGGACCAAAACTATGCAGTGGGTACCGTGACTTGCGTCGGGTGACTCAAAGGAGTGAAAGGAAACTCAGAGGATTGGCTCAATGTGGAGGTTCAGCGGATTATGATGTATGCAAAGTGACAAAGTGCCGTGTTCAAGGGCGAATCTAAGAAGTGCTAGATGATGTTCTCAAGAGACTACTTGGCTTGCTACTTTCAATTTTTCCCCCATCCAGATAGATGAGTACCTCTTTTTGATTTAATGAGCTCGAGGAGGATAACACATGCTCGATATAACTCACCTTCGGTAAGTTCCTCTTCCTTTGTTTAACGAACCAGAAGAAGTAAGGGTTCGTTCCCACATGGGTCTGTCGATGTATGCTTTAACGATTCCAAAGACAGAAAACTCGAAGGTTTTTTGGGATTATAGAGTTTGGAAAAACACTTAAAAGAGAAATCTCTCAGTTCCTTTTTCGTACAGTAGTCTAACGAGACCGAAAAAGGGTTAAACTATCGCTCGAAAGACGCCCTTTCTGACCTTTTAATGAGTGTGAAAGGAAGCAAGGTCACTCGACAATCTTTTCATATTTAGAGAGTCTAAAAAGGGTTTAAAGGAGACTCCAGGGGGGTTCCTTTTTCGTGTGTTCGTTATCCGTATGGGTCCGAAAAAGAGATATAAGTTTACCCGGTTTCATTCTCATGTATTTACGAGCACGAGAAAGAACAAAGACTAAGCTCGATATGCCCCCAGCTTGAAAGCTAGTGGCTTGACTCCAGAACGATCATCAAAGGCTGGAGACATGCCTCCCAAGCTTCAATTCATTCACCAACTTTGAGGTTGTCACCAATTTCTGTGCTAGATGGAGAAAAAGGATACAGGTGGATGAAAAGAAGGTTCAAAAATGAGTCCTAACGAAAGACTCGACTCGACATCTATGAGATCTGGCGAAAGACTCA
>JASDQU010100995.1:382313-393513 GCA_032191745.1 Picea mariana
CCAATTTTGTTTTGGTAGTTTTGTGTGTCCTTTTTTAGAAGTTTTTCAACACATGGTTTTCTAATTCTGGTTAAGGAATTAGGGTTGTCAAATAATTAGGGTCAATAGAAGTTTTGGATGCTGTGGGATCCTATATATAATGTATTGTAAACAATGAAGATGATGATGAATAAATAATTAGAGGTGAAACTCTAAATAGGTCGTTGGTTTTCCTAGTTTGGGTTTCGAGGGTAAAATATCTATGTAATGTGTGTGCATGTGTGCCATTGTATATTTTCTATTTTTATTAAGAATCCATTTGCAGTAATTTATTGTACAAGGTTAAAATATGCATTTGGTATCATATCAGTTATTGGATTCAAGGGGACATGTTTGTGGCTATGGGTTTGGCTTGGCTTTGTGATAAACCTTGTTATAGTGGGAGATCTATGATATTGATTCTTGCGTGAAAAGAAATGACGAGCAGTTCAAAAATAGAGATTGAGAAATTTAATGAGAAATTTTTTCAGCTATGGAAGCTCAATATGGAATATTTGTTGGTGGACAAAGATCAGTGGATCATTGTGGATCTAGGTACTACAGCTACAAGAATTTCAACATAAGACTGGGAAAAGTTGAATTGAAAGGCGAAGATCACAATACAATTGTGTCTCTTAGATTCATTATTACTGAATGTGTGAGGGGAATCTACAACCAAAGCATTATGGGATAAGTTAGGGGCTTGTATTAGTCAGAGTACCTGGTAAACAAACTGTTCTTGCGAAAGAAGATGTACAACCTGAGGATGAAATATGGAGACTTGATGACAAATTATCTGAATGCCTTCAATACTGTGGCAAGTTAGCTATTATCTGTTGATATTAATATTTATGATGAATATAAGTGTATCCATTTATTTTTGTCTTTAACAGACTCATGGGATAGTTTGGTTGTGGCCATAAGTAGTAATGAAACTACTTTAAGCTTTGATGATGTGGTCTCATCCTCATTGTTGGAAAAAAATGAGACAAAAGAACATGGAAGGACATAACATAAATGCCTTATTTTCAAGAGGAAAATCCTAGGATAGAAATAGATCTAAGTCCTCAAGTGGGAGATCTAAATATATGAGAAGATCTAAATCTGCCAAATTTTTTGTAAAGGCATGATGGAAATGTGGAAAAGAAGGGAACGACAAGAAACGATGTAGATCCAAAAGTGTTGAGAGAGGGAAGTGATTTGATGATGCCCCTTCTACAGAAATAAAAAATTCACAGATGAAGGAGGATATGTGTACTTGTCTTCTTCAAGAACACATGTAGATCATGAGGCATGATTGGTCGACTTAGGTGCATCCTTTCATATGAGTCCTCACAGGGAGGTGATGTTTTCCTATGTGATGATTGACCAACCAAAATAATAGGATGAGGAAAGTTCAATTTGAAGCTCATGGATGGAAGGATTAAAAAACTCCTTGGTGTTCTACAAATTCCAGGGTTGGCCATAAATTTTATTTCTGTAAGAAAAATAGATGATGCAAGGTTAAAAACAACGTTTGACAAAGAAACTTGCAGGATGGTTCTAGGGGCAATGGTGTTGTTGAAAGGATTTCATATTGGAACCTTGTATAAGCTGTTAGGAAAAACCATTAGTGATGGGTGAAACATTTCTGTTGTTAATGAGATTGGAGCTGAAGAAGAAACAAATCCTACAATCTCTGGAGAAAAGACTATGTTGTGGCATCAAATACTGGGACATATCAGATATAAGGGCCCTCGATTACTAAACGATAAAGGTATGGTTGAAGGTATTGTTCAGCACTCAAAACATCCTAAAAAATCCTATGTTTAATTTTACTTTTTGGGTACCACTTGATATTTTTCACTGTTTGATTCTACTTCAGTATAAAAAATGATGCCTTTGCTTTTCACTTTTGTTTCTCATTTAAGTCTGTCAAAGTTTTCTTGAGCATGTGAAAACACATAACTTAAAATACTAAAACTTAATTAAAGAATCGACAGTCAAGACTTCTCCTCGACGTGCTTAAGAAATTTGACATCAGAAAGGATTAAGAATGAAAGGAAATCATTTAAGAGAACTGAGGTCGTCGAGCACCGATCTTCATCGACATTGACAATAGGAAGTTGTTCTTCAGTGATAAGTGTCACTCGAGGATATCACCGATGATCGATCCCTTTCGGCATCGGTAAAAGGTGAAAAGAGCAAGCGTCAAACGAAGAATGAAATAATGTCGCTGATCGCTGACTTCTGAAATGTTTTCGGTATCAGGAGATTTCAAGGACTTAACCAAGAAGGTAACTACGTAGTTGAAATATCTCTGAAGGCTGATTCATGATAACTTCGACATCAATGATTTTTTAGAAGGATATCCCGTAGAAGATGTGATAATTCAATCCTAGATCGCCGACCCTCGATACCTTTTAGCCTCGACAATCACAGGTTTATTTTAAACACCCGCCTCCTGTCAAAAAAGGCCGACTCTGACTGAGATGCACGATCAAACTGCCTATCCTCATCCACCATTTTTTGTTGCCCGAGTGATTAGACATATGATCCAGTTCTCCCCTGAGTCGTTACTAGCTCTCAAAGACCCACATTGCATCCCAAACCAGTTCTTCCGCATCAACATCGTATGACGAAATCAGTCGGTGTTGAAGGTTTCTAAGAAGGATACCAACGGGAACATACACAAGGATATCGCTGATTCTCGATCTTCCCACTAAGAAAGCGAAGCGATGGGATGTTTTATCTCTAAGATACGATGGATCAAAAACATTTAAATAACTAATTAATTCCAAAAATCTCGCATTAGTTGCTAATCCGTGCGAGAATCAAAAGGACCGTTTGAACCTATCAATACCACGCACCACCCTCCGTGCCCCTGCCATCAACCCACATAGAATTTATTTGCAGAGATTCAGCGGTAGGTTGTTTTGAATCTCACTCATCACTCGAATTAATTGATTAATACAACTAGTAGGATCTCTCCTGTTAAATCCTCTTGAGTCTTTTTAAAATGAGATTGTTCTGTGAAAAAAGAAGTTCAGAACATCCAAAGGAATGAGACGAGCAATTCGAGGAAAGATTCCAAGGTATAGTGAGTATTAAACAATATTTTTAGAAAGTGTTACAGGTATGTACTGTTATATGGATGTTGTGCTTCATTTCATACGTTTTCATCCAATGTTACTCTATACACATGCCTAAAGGATTGTTTTCAGTTACAGGGACAATGCCTCTGAAGAAACATACCACTAAGAAATCTTTGAGAGCACCAAAGCTAAAGGAACCATAGGTAGGAGAAGGATTTTCCCCAATGATCACAAAACAATTGGACTTTGCTCCAAAACTGGTGCCCGTCATCAAGACATCCACCAAGGAGGTTTTCGCTTAGCCTCCGGCCTTTGGAGACACAGAGGTGAACATCAGGACCAAGACAATATTCTCACGTTGGGAAGATCTTTTCAAGAAAATAAAGCGGGAAGAATTCCATGAATATACCCTGCACAATGACCCCGATACAAGGAAGCTCAATGATGAATTCCTCCCGAATGTACGAAGGGAATACCTTCACATGGTAGCAAGAAGAACTCCAGTTTTCCCCTACATTGAACTCCTGAAATAGCTTATTGACCACACATACACTCAAATATGTCTGATTAAGGACGACAACGATGATTGTGTCAGGTTTTTCCTTCTAGTAGAGGTCCAAAATTACTACAAGCTCAGAGAGCCAGAGGAGCGACTGAACACTGCTTTTGTTATAAACTTCTATGAGAAACATGAAACCTGCAAGGTGATGGCTTCCTGGTGGAGAGAGGATAAAAATTTCACCAATCGGACCTTCGACTAGTACTCGACGACCAACCTAAGGGAGATGTACATCTATATAATGGCCCTCCTCTACCGATTTCATGGGGAGAAAGAACGCTCTAGGTTTTCAAAGGCTTGGATGCCTTTAGCTTATACTATAGCCATTTTTAGAATAAGTTTTAACTAGGGCACCATCATTTCCAAACATTTGAGTACCTACATACGACAAGCTCAGACACCAAAGGAAGGAGAGACTCCATATTACTACATGGAATCTTATCTATTGGATGTTATCTGTGCCAGAATGAACTTAAGATGGCACACCTTAGAACTTCTGGTCCATGTATATTTTAGCATCTTATGGGAGAACAGGTACAAGAAATCCTACTCTCTCATTTGTGATCAATTTGTCTCACGTGTTCATTCTTACTATTCAAGAAAGAGTGCCCAAGACTATCGGATGCGACCAAAAAGATTATATCAAAAGTTGGCCACTGGTACCTGGATGAGTGCGATACCTACATCAGTTTTTTCAGAGCCACCAGAGAACCACGTCTATTACCTGTGTATGTCCCCGATTGACTAGTAATCATAGAAATATGTTACCAGACCATACTGCAAGGTTATAATTCTACTCTGGTAAAAGATAAGAAGTGGGCGTTCATACCTTATGGATTCCATATAGGTTTCTACATGGTAAAAGACACTGCTCAAGCCAAAAAGGAAGGGTTGAATCAATTGGAGTTCTGATTCTAGACTGGCCGCTTTTGCAAGCATGACCAAAAATGTTTAGTCCCAAAGCACACATCACAAGTATCTTCCTGCTGTCCATATGCCCATGACAGGTTTGAAGATGAGATCTTCACTAAAAATGATCAAGATTGGGATGAGGTGATGGTGAGGATGGTTGACCCCAAGGAAACCCAGTTCAAGGCCATGAGTATGGATGAGAAAGAAACGGTCCTAGAACATTCTGCTCAAGAGGTCCTCATGGCCAGAGAAGAAAGGATAACATTCAAATTAGTCGAAGTGGTGGAAGCTCCATAGGAAGCCATTGAAACAATAGAGATTTCCCAGGTAACCCCAGTAGAGGATAGGAATTTCCCAAAGGCTCAGGATGCACGGGAGAGAGGGGAACTCATGTATCAACATGCCTAACAGATGATGAATCAGATGCAGGATAACCCAGACCTCGTCAGGATGCTAAGGCTTTCGATCGATAGCCCAGAAGAAATCTTGGTGGGGCCAAGCGGCCCTGATTTCATAAACCTTGATAACATCAATGGGTTAGGTGACCCTGAATCCATAATGCCACCGGTCATATCACTGATAGGAATCACAATACAGTTGGAGGCAGCTGAGGTATCTGTAGAAAAAAGTGCATTGGACCACCTCCGCGAGCTAATTAATATATATGATGATGATGATGAGAGCCTGGAGGTATCACTCGGGACCCTTGTGTGTGTCCAAGAAGAAAAGGGACCTGAGAAGACTTCTTCTCCTCCCGGGATCCAAACCCAGGAGGTCCCACAAAAGGAAAAAGAAGCTGAGAGTGCCCTCAACAGGAAAAAGCCCGATGTGTCAGAGATCTAAGAAAACAATCCAAAGGACAAGTCAGAATTGGACGAGCCAAAGGAAGGATCCCCACAAAAGGAAATCGACATTTCAAAGGCTGATGCAAAAGTAAGTATCGAGTCTAGTCCCAACGCCTCTATTTCACTTGATACTCAGATCCTCAACAAGCGACATGAAGAAGTCGGTCCTTCAAATCTCAACGAGGAAGTTCAAGAACCCGATATTGAACAAATATACACCATCAAAAGTCTGGGAAACACACTCACATGGGGTGATCAATAGATTCCTAAACCTGTGGATGAAGTAGCTGATATATATGCGATCACTTATGATCAAAAGAGAAAATATATTGTCCAATGGACCACCAAGAAAAAGAGGATTACATTGGACCGCTCCATCCTCACCACTATAAAAGAAGAGTTGATAAACACAAAAAATGCTAGAACATCCAAACTTATCGACGTAGGGAGAGTGATCTCGGATGCCACCCTAGAAAGAGATAAAAGGGATGAAAAAGAGATAGCTACCTCCCTGAAAGAACTGGAACATTTGCGCCACCTGGATAAGTATTATCATAACACCACTCGAGTCTCGGGATACATGAGAAGCAAGTTTGAAGAGGCCTACAACAAGTTTACAAATGAGCGATACCTTTTTACTGCAAAGATAGCTGAGCTCCAAGAAGACACTCTCATGGAACTCACAACGTGCAAGGAGATGGAGAGGTGGTATGAAAGGGAACAACAAGCCATAGAGAGAATCAAATACATTGATGTTGTCCAACAAGGCCGAGATAAAGAAGAACACAAATCTAGATGTTGAGAAAAAGCAGTCTTGATTTCATGAAGCGATCAACTGAGTATTGGGTTAAAATGTCTCAGGAACCACATAGGTAAATTCAAGAGTAGTGGGCCAAATGCGAGAAATGTTGGGGAAAAATCAACAAAGAGATGAAGGATATCAGACT
The DNA here is from genome assembly GCA_032191745.1 of Picea mariana. Classification (NCBI taxonomy): domain Eukaryota; kingdom Viridiplantae; phylum Streptophyta; class Pinopsida; order Pinales; family Pinaceae; genus Picea; species Picea mariana. The sequence goes on from JASDQU010100995.1 coordinate 388,669, forward strand.
CCCCAAGTTTGGCACACCCGATGACTTCGTCGACTTGCGCGACATAGTCGAATCGCACACCAAGCAAGATTCATTATGGGTTGAAGATCTAGCGAAGGTGACCAACACAACGCCGGGACAAGTGCAACGATTTATGGAGAATCCGATCAGAGCTCGGATTGTGCTACAATATTTAAACACCAGTCTGGTCAAGTATCGGGCGCATGCGGTGGAGATCAGAGGAATTTACGTGGCTTCGATGGAACACCACAGATTTCGATGCGCCCATGCCTACGAAGAGATATTCATCAGTTGGTCGGAATATGAGAAAAGTAACCCTTTAGAGTGATATCTTGGGTTGACTGTTAGAATTTTTTTTTAGGAGAGAACGCCACGTGGTGAGTTTGTCTCTACTTATCTACACTTAGCCATTATTTTCAGTTGAATTTTATGTTATAAATAAGAACATCGACCAATTAGTGAGGGGTTGATGGTTGTTGTAAGAAACTCTTTCTTTTTGGTTGTCAAGAATTATTTCTGAGCTACTGTTAATAGAGAATTCCTTCTAGACCTGAGACAAAGTTATTTTCATCAAATGCATGTGTGATTGGATGTGGAGAAGAACTATTTCCTATATTGTTTCATGAATGATGCTGTAATGAGTAAGAGCTATTTAATCTATTGTCAAGTTATCTGGTGCAATGTTTTGTTGTTCTTTACTTTATTGATGAAGATGAATCATTGTGTTATCATGTGATGGATGATTAGTGGAGGTGAATTATTTTTCTTGCCATTATCTTATCGCATATGTTTTTTCTTTCTGATAATTAGTATCTCAGATAGTAATTGGATGCTCACATGGTAACGTATTAGTACTAGGCCTATGGTATAAAATTTTTGTTTGCATGCTTGAGTAGCGGGTTATCCCAAGCTCAGCCTCTTCTCCAGTAGTTAAAATTAATCTTGTTTTGTTTCCAAGTTGGTTTATACCGACTTACATATTATATCGGTCCCACCTAAGAGAAAATACAAAAAGATAAAGTCCAAAGTGAAGGAGATGCCTTCACAAGAAAACATAAAGCCCATCGATTAATTGGTCAGATCACAAGATCTGGAGAACCATTCCACTATTAAATGCTGCAGAGTCTAATTGGGCATTGGTGGCGGGTTTGGTTGCTACTGTTTACCTAAAGGTATTTAAGACCCATCAACATAATTTTCGCTAGAAGGAGGACCTAAATAATGAATGACTGAATACATATTTCGTATAATTTTTCAGACAATCGATAGATTCAAAACAACCCACATGCATGGCTAGTCATTCCCAAGACAACCCACACACATTGAGTACTACCGAAATGAGTAAATCACCCCAGCCTAAGGAAGACCCTTTGCACCCTGACATACCTTACACTCTTCCTCACGAGGAATTGAATCAATTCAGAAGGATCACAAGATCATATGCCTGACAGATAGATGCATTTTCCTTAGCTCAGATACTTCCTTGAAGAAAACAACAAAGCATACCAGTGGTTAATACTCCTGATGAGGTTTTCGTGCACATGTTAGAATACTTAATAGATTTCACAATCACTGAAATCCAAGATCCTCTTGATCTGATACCCGAAATGCCAGCCGACGACGTCTCTGAACTAGACGATTTTTCAGAAGAGGAGGAGTTTAACTCAAAATCTGAAGATATGAAAGGAAACAATGACCATAATGAAGAAAGGGGAAACCCACCACTGAATAATCAACCCTGGTTGTCCAGAGATGCTTTGGCCCTCCCAAGACTAGTCCATAACCTTCCCTGACATCCAAAGAAGTTACTTCTTAAGTTTGACCCATAAACCTCAAGATTGCCTGAAGATCATGTCAAGAAATTTATACTATAAATCAGACGTATGAACATCCAACATGAAGATGTAGTTTGAAGGCTGTTCCCCTACACTTTTGAGAACTCAGACTCCACATGGTATTTTAACCTACATGTAGGATCCATAACTTGAAGGATAAAGTTTCAAAAGGATTTTTTAGATAAATTTGTCAAAGAAACCACTATAGGATCTCTGATGGCTGAACTGTTCGCAGCCACCATGAGTTCAAAATAGAAGGTTAAATATTTCAATCAAATATTCACAACCATATTAAACAAATTCCATCCTGAAGCTAAACCAACTTAGGAGTTGCAAATCAAAGTATACGCTAATGTGCTCCCAACTTCTATTTCCATGTTTGTGAAGAGGGCTGCCAAACAAACCTTAGCTGAGAATTTTGAAGAAGCTAAAATGATAGAATTCCAGATGAAAGGGTGTAAAGAAGGCCAAGTCTCTTTAGTTAAGAAAGAAGTTCAACCTCCTCCCAGGAGAGGACTCCTTCTGACTAGACCACCAGGGAAACAAGCAGAACAGACTTCCGACAAGGGTAATGGAGACATAGAATATCTACAACGCATGGTTAAGAAATTATCAAATGAGATCATAGACATGAAGATAAACATAGGGGAAGAAAACCAGGTCCAAAGGCCCTATAAGCCTTTCTTTAAAATAAATCCATCGTTCAAAGCAATTGAACCTTCCCCAACTAACTTGAATATCGATCTAGGGAATGTCACATCTTATTCTTTCTATACTTATCACCAGGAAAATCACTCTGAAAGATACTTCCCTCAATGGGTGCATGCCATGAATTTAACGACCAACCAGTTTTTAGATGAGGTTTCCCTAACCTAACTGTTATCACTGAAATTTTGTTCGCAAATGGTTACAGGAATCCAACATCTCCAAACAGCTATTAAGTTCACCCATGGACCAAAATTACCAAAAAAACATTTCCAAAAGGTCCAAAACTATACAACCAGTTATAAAATCAAGATGCACTATGACTATACAGGGAGCGTGCACACATGCGCTATCATGAAACACAGGAAAAGCGCACATGTGCGACTGTGGACGCTAAAAGCCGTGCACACCTGAGAATGACGCATTTATGATGTTGGTTGACCTCCCACCCACTTCTGGTTCAGCTTCCAAGTAGATTTGACATCCAAATCTTGGCTGAATCCGGCTGGGTGGCTGGTGAAAGACCTAAAGGTGCCCTAAACAACCCCTTGTTCACACTAAAATATGGTTGCATAATACCTCAAAGTTGTGCTATAAAAAGAGGCCATGGGTGCATTACATCTTCAAAGAATTCATTTGTAAGGTTATGCTGCTGCTATTCTCCTGGGGAATCCTCTTTTCTCATCAAGAGCATACTAGCACCATTCCATTTGAGCTAGTCACATCACCTTTTGAGTGAATTAGCTTGGGATTCTTTCACCATTTCTTTCAAGTTTTCAAGTTGTAAGAAGAGCTCAATCTTGGGGCTCCAAAAACCCTCCCTTGGAGGAAGAAGGGACCCAAAGTCTCACTTTCTCCTTGGTGTTTCTTTTCACTAATACAATCCTTTCCATTGGTGACATGAATCTTGTTTGTTTCTTGTTCTTATGTCCTTATGCACTATAGTTTAATTGTTTTTATCATTCCTAGTTTAATTCTTAGCTTAGTATTTTATGCTTTATTCTTCTAACCCTTTCCTTTATTGTTGTCTTACTTAGCTAACCCAACTAAGCTTGTAAGCACCTCTGTTTTTCTCATCTAGGTGAAAAAAGAGGCGCAACACTAACAATCAAGTAATTTAGTTATGAATGTTGCTGACCAGGAAGAGATTGACCCACCATAAGATACACCCATGTTGATATGGGATCCTGACCTAATTATGCCTTTCGATGACCTATTTCAGGTTCAAGAACCAGTTGCAGAGGTCTCGGTTGTGCATACTAGAAGTAAAGGTCATCCTATCTCAAAGGAACCTACTACCACTCAAACGTCAGGGGAAAGGTAAACTCTCGATCACCTGAAATCACCTTTTTATCCCTGTAATAACCCTATTAGAATCCATACCCGAGAATCACCCAAAATGGAGTACAACGTAGTTGAAGATCTGAAGAAGTTGAAGGCTAATATATCGATCATGGACATATGTAGAACCCTTCAACAAAAATATTTCCTATTACAAGCTTTGAAATCAGTAGAAAACCCCATGACAAGAAATGAACAACAAATAAATCTAACTTCCACATATCTAGTAAATAAACCAACTGTGAATACCTGCTCGGAAGATAAGAAGGGAAAATCTTTTGTCCCACCATTCCTCTTAATGTTTGAAGTCTTCAAGATGAACCTCCACAATTTTTTGGTAGATTCAGGAGCATCTTCCAACGTGATGCCCTTGTCTATTTGCAAAAAATTAAAGGCCATCTCTCTCAAGAGTGATAAACATGTAATACAACTAGACAGAACCCAGGTCAAAGTCATGGGGGAACTCAGAGATGTAATGATCATGATAGTGACAAATCCTAAGTTTGTGCAAGTGATTGACATCATTGTAATAGACATCCCAGAGGCCTATGGGTTATTACTAAGTTGAGATTGGTCTGAGAAGTTAAAAGGGTGCTTTAGTACAGACTGGGAACACCTTTGGCTACCATTGAAGGGATACAAGAATATAATCAGAATCGATAGGGAGAGATACCTGAAACATACGGTCACTGATCTAGAAATCCTGAACAAACCCTCATCCACAGATTTCCTCGTGCTAGGAAATTATTCCTACGATTCCTATTTCGGGAACTTCTTACCTCTTCCATTTGATGTCCCTCTCACTTAGAATTCTAAAATGGTTTTTCAAGAGAAATTGCCAATACTGACAGAGGAAACCCTCTTCTGTCAAGAACCTGTGCTGGAAATCAACAAAAAAAATATAGGAGGGAAATAAAGTAATAAGAAGGAAGGGACAGTCGACTTTTGTTCACAGATCTGGACC
>JASDQU010100995.1:393563-411944 GCA_032191745.1 Picea mariana
TAAGAACCTGTGTTGGAAATCAACAAAAAAAATATAGGAGGGAAATAAAGTAATAAGAAGGAAGGGACAGTCGACTTTCACTCATAGATCTGGACCATATATTTTGATGGATCTAAATCATAGGAAGGATTAGGGGTGGGGTGCATCCTCATTGATCCAAAAGGAAAACATCATTTCCTGTCCTATAGAATAGAATTCGAATGCAAAAATAACATTGCTGAGTATGAAGCTCTAGTACAAGGGTTAAACAAATCCATAGACTTAAACATCAAAGATTTGAAGGTTTTCAGAGACTCAAAGATTATCACTAGACAAGTAAGGAATACTATACATTGCAATTCCCTGCACCTAAATAATTATCAACAGGAAGTGCATATGTTAATAGGGAATTTTGAATCTTTCAATATTAAAGCAATCCCTAAAGAAAAGAACATTCTTGCTGATTCCCTGGCCACAACTGCTTCAAGGCTGTCGACTCTAGAAGATTATGAAGCCTCCTGATTCACTATAGAACTACTCTACAAACCATTGGTGCCTAACAACATTTCTAATTGGAAAGCCTTAGAAGGAGATGAACAGATCGTAATTTTTTTGACTAACCAAGATAATTTCAAAGACTTAGCTATTGACGATGAAGTATTCTAGGAACAATCAACAGGAACTGATCCTCGGATAGGTCAACCTATTGATAAATTGAAGTCTCACACAATCCTGAAAGGGATAGATAATTTGGAAAACCTTTTTGACCTGAAGGAATGATTTAAGGGGCCTAAAAATGAAAAGACCGATAGCTCTTGTCCCTTGCATGAAACTATAAATCTCGGAACCCCAGAAAACACAAAGAACTTGAATCTCGACAAGACTATATCTAAAGAGGAAACAAAGGCTTACCTCAAATTGTTCAAACAATACCAATATGTCTTTGCATGGTCCTATCGAGATATGAAAACTTATGATACCTGCATCATTCAACACACTATCCCGTTAAGACCCGAAGTGAAACCCTTCCAAAATAAGCTCCGAAAGTGTCACCCATCCCTAGAACCTCTCATGTATCAGGAATTGAAGAAATTTATTGGATGCCAAAATCATCTTCCAGGTTAAAAATTTCGCTTGGGTAGCAAATTTGGTTCCCGTGAGGAATTTTTTTGGAGAAATCCGCTTATGCGTAGATTTTAGGAACCTCAACAGAGCTTCAGTAAAGGACAATTACCTAGTCCCACCAATGGAGAAGATCCTATAGACCGTGTTTGGTTCAAAGATCTTCTCTCTACTGGATGGTTTCTCAGGTTACAACCAAGTCCTAGTTTTAGAGGAAGATCGTTTGAAAACTACCTTCCGAACCAAGTGGGGAACCTTTGCTTATAAACACATGCCTTTTGGGTTAATCAACACAGGGGTGAACTTCCAAAGGGAAATGGATGTAGCATTTTAGGGACTAATCAATAAGTGTGTGTTAGTGTATTTGGAGGACATAACTGTGTATTCAAATAACAAAGAAGAGCACATTCAACACTTAACTAAGATTTTCGAAAGGTGTAGGAGATATGGTATATCCTTAAATTCTAAGAAAACTATTTTCAGCGTTGAGGAAGGTAAGTTGCTAGGCCACATTATATCTCAAGTAGGCATTTGCATAGACCTAGAAAGGATTAAGTCCATATCTCAACTCCCGTTGCCTCACAACAAGAAAGCTATGCCGTCTTTTTTTGGACAAATCAATTTCGTGAGGAAATTTACTCTTGATTTCGCGGAAACTATCAAACCCTTGCAAAAGATGATTCATAAAGATGCCGAATTTAAATGGGATGATGAATGAAAGGATTCTTTTAGCAACATCAAAAATGCTATATATCAAGCCCCCGTGTTATGAAGTCCCAATTTCAATAGAGATTTCTTCCTCTATATTTTCGCCTCCGACCAATCGTTAGCTGCGGTATTGACTTAGAAGGATGATGACAACAATGAGGCCCCAATGTCATTCATGATCACTAACCTCCAAGGAGCTGAACTAAATTATCCTGCCGTAGATAAATATGCTTATGTAGTTTATAAAGAAGTAAAACACTTCAAGCCTTATATCCTCAAGAACCATACAAAAGTAATCGTACCTCATCCTATAGTCCACTCCTTGTTCACTCAACAAGAGATGGGGGAAAGAAGAGGGAACTAGATGGTAGTAGTTCAAGAGTTTGATATAGATATAAAACCTGCCAAACTAGTTAAAGGACAAGGGTTATGCAAACTTGTGGCTGAAGCCCAGGACCAAGTAAATCAAGACTCTGGATGGGAGAATGAAATGGAATTATGGTGTGGTGAAATTTCATACATTTCCCCAGGGCTGGGGTCTTGGTATGAGAATTTGACTTATCTCTTGCACCATGGGACTTGACCAGAAAGTCTCAACCCTAGGGAAAGGAGAGCTCTCATGTTAAAATCCACACAATACAACCTCATAAATTCGGTACTCTTCTGGGTTAATTATGACGGGGTACTCTTTAGATGTCTTGAATGGGATGGTGCAGACAAAGTTCTGAAGGAGCTCCATGATTTCCCTTCCGGTGTACATTTCGTAGGAAAAAACACTGCTCATAAGATACTTAGAGCTGGTTAATATTGGCCCACCTTGTTCAAAGACACTCACACTTACACTAGAAACTTCAAAACCTGTCAAATAAGTGTTCGGAGAGAGAAGAGAGCAGCAGTCCCACTCCAACCAGTGACTGTCTTTAGGCCTTTTGAGAAATGGGGGTTAGATATCATAGGAGAAATCACACCCATTTTTTCAAAACAACATAAGTATATACTTGTTGGGCTACGAAAAAGGTATAAATATCTTCCTTTTTCCCATAGTTCATGATATAATTTTGATTGATTTTTTAGATAGTTAGGGATAGATAGGAAAGAATATGATTAATATGTCTCTTAGGGTTGTTATTAAAGTTTTATTAAATAGATTCTAAATTACAATTGGAATGGTTTGATTTTGTTACAAAATTGGATAAATAACTGTCAAATATAACCAAAGAGATTTTGGCTATGCGCAAGCTATTGGAGGTCGAAGACTTTTTAGGCGCAAAGCAGTTTGAAGATAATGCATTTGATATATTGTAATTTTATAATAGTAAAGAAATCATGAGGATATTTTGATCCTCATGATAACTTGATTTACCCAAACTATTGTAATATATAAGTGGGTAATAGATCCAGAAAAACAGAGGAAAAAAACGCATTCAAGTAATTAGATTCAGAATTGTTCTGCGCATGCAGTTTTTGTAAATGTTTTACCAGCCATGGAATCAATGAAAGTTTTGAGTGTTTCTATCATCCCTGTGTTCTGAGTTTCTTGTAGCAGTACTTCTGAAGACCGAGGGCCCAGTATAAAGGAGCTACTGTCTCGTTTTGTAATTGTATCAGTTCGAAGTTTGATTTTCATTTTGTGATTCAGATCCCTTTTACAATAGACAAGGATAAATGCATAAGTGTGTTAATGATTTTATGATTATTTGTGTATAGAAGACATACATTTCTATTAGTTATTAATGATTTCCGTTATGATTTCCAATTCTGAAGTTATTTCTTGACAGTTCCTCACATTTTCATCTGCGATGTTCCTTTTCCTTAGATTTACGATTGTTGTTCCTTTCGGTTAAAGTTACAATAGTTGTTCCTTTTGGCAAAGTTACATTAGCTGTCCCTTCTGATTAGATTATAATTGTTGTTTCTTTCCGTAGATAGAGTAATTTTTCATTTCCTTTCCAGTAATCATAATTCATAATTGATAGTTAATTTTGCAAGTCCTTAGTTAGATTCAATTACTGCTTTCTAGTTAAGTGAATTCAATAGATTAATTAGTTCCTTTCCATTTCACAACATCTTAGTAATCAGATTTCAATTCCATTTAGTTCTTAGAATCTTTGGTGAACATTTGAGGAACTTGATTGTTGATGAGCTCAGATTTGGTTTAGCTACATGATTTTAGGCTACCTGCATAGACTTTGTTGATATTCTTGAGATAAAAGACGAATCTCTGGGTTGATAAATTAATGTTAAACTAAGGTTGTTTTTAATACATCTTTAGACACCAACATTTTGGCGCTGTTGCTGGGGATAATGTCAAAGGTAGCATAGGTTGTATCTCTGGAGGACCAGGTATTGAATATGGAAGGTAAGAACCTATGCAGGTAATAAGTAAAATTCTTATGCCAACACTTACATCCAGCTGACACTTAAAAGGTTTCATAGGTGTTTCTTTTGTTGAAATTTCTTTTGTTGTTATGTGAAGTGTGTATGACTAGAAAGAAGGATCTTGAAAAACCAAAACCCCCACCAAAAACTACCAAAACCCAGGGTTCGGTGATCCTTGGAAGAAGCACTTTCATAGATGAAATCATTAAAAGAGTGAATCCCAAGCTTCAGTTGGGCCTAGGAAAGGATCCATTCGAACCCATCAGGTAGTAGTTTCACCAAATATGACCCATGCTGAGATTCATAGCAAAACTGAAGGGACTCAGCAAAGATTTCAAAGCATAGATCTCCCACCGCTCAAAACTTTAGAAGAGAGAAGCTCTAATAATATGGAGGAAGGAGTAGGAGAAACTAGTGGGGTTGCCATGGCATACCCACCACCACCACCACCTGATCCCGAGTCTCCTGCGAAAGAAGAAGGAATATCCGAAATCCCAGATAAAGGGAGTGCAGTAAAACTCCTTGGAAGATCAAATAATCAACAATTTCAAATAGAATACCCGGATCAAGAACCTCCTGAATTTTTTTGGCACATTTTCGATCAAATGGCACAACCAAATCAACAACGACCCCAGACCTCCACGCTGGAATATTCAATAGTTGACCCAATTGCCAATGCTCCCATGAAAGCGATCCCCTTACAACACCTGCCAACCTTCCATGGTTTGATTTCAGAAGATCCTGATGCATTTCTATTTGAATTTGATGTCCTATGTAGAGGGTATGATTACACCTCTGAACCCCAAAAATTAAAACTGTTCCCCTCTACCTTGAAGGGAGCATCCTTACATTGGCTTATGGGATTTGGAGGTGGAACCATCAATTCTTGGGATCAGATGAAACAAACCTTCTTGTTAAAATATCAAGACTATTGTAGAACCAGAGACCTAAAAGGTAAAATCTTTCAAATGACTGCAAAATAAAATGAATCATTAGAAGAATACATCGAAAGATTTCAGTATAACTTGCAAAGATCACCTTATGGTACATTACCAGATGAAGTAATCAAAGCAAATCTGATTAAGGGTATGAAATATGAATGGGTAGAAACATTAAATCTAATGGGGAAAGGTGAAATTTATCAGGAAACTTATGAAGACATTGTTCCATTGTGTATCAGGTGCTCATGAGGAAGTACACAGACCAGATTAGGAATGTAGACATCCCTCAAAAGAAATAACAATATCTCCAGTGGGGGTGTCACGCGAGCTGAAGTCGGTAATCTCTTAGAAAACTTTAAAATAGATATTTTGAGCTCTCTGACTACACAATTGGACATATTGCAGGCCAAACAAAAAAAGGTAGAGGCAGAATCTACCTTGGCTATATTTTTCCACAGGTGCAGAAAGAAACACGGTCCAAGAGAATGCCCCTTGGATATAGTTAGGGTCTGTGCTATTTGCGCCAATAATCATGACACAGAAGACTACCCATCACTCCCTGGATTGAAATCTATATTCAAAGAGGTAGAAGAGGAAACATAACCATTATATCTGATGGCTCAGCGCTGTCAGTGGCAGTCCCAGCCTCAAAATACATTTCAGGACCCTTCCTCTTTCTTTTCTAGATAATACAATCAAAAACATAATCCTAGACAGTATAATTAACAACAGAATGTTGGCAGCACATGGTAGGGCCAACCATTTACTAATCAGAACTGGCAGCCCCAGCAGTACCCACCTGCAATCCCCACTTGGAAAAACTAGCCTGCCACAAACCCCAACTGGAAAAATCAACCAACTACAAGTTCCAATTGGCCAAATTCACAATACCCCACCTCATCCTGGAAAAATTCTAATAATACCTACCCTCCACAATGGCCTAACTCGACTGCCCAAAACCCAAATTGGAACCAGAACTGGAAGCGCGCCATGGGGGTGAATAACCAACCTATGGGAATGACCTCTCAAACCCAACCTTTGTTACAAACTCCACTCCCATTGCCCCAATCACAATTACGCCCTCAATTACCTGCCCAACCCCACTCGAATCCCAATAACAGACCAACTCAGCTCATCCAGATTATGGAAAGTGGAGAAGGGGAAATCAATCCAGTAGGGTGCAATGAACTTCGGTTAAGATTAGGGTGCATCATCTCTCTCGAACAAAATGGCGTTCCCCAAGAACAGGGAATGAAAAACAACCTGCAATAACACCCTCGACTGTGGTAATAATAGAAGAAATCAGGTAAGGGAGGGACACAATCGAATCACAAGACGTTGATAAGGATTAAATTCCCTCCCCTTCGTTCCCTGAAATACTGATGATATAAAAACCCACCGTATATCCTGACTTTGACATTGTAGGGGAACTCAGGAATTTATACATCAAAATTCCACTCCTGCAAGCCCTGCAAGACATACCGATCTACGCAAAGACAATCAAGGAGCCATGTGGGAGGAAGCCCATTAGACAAACAAAAAATTCATCATCAACTGTTCATGTAGTGGGAGCCTTATATGATCTAATTTTGGGTAGATAAACACCAGTTAAATATGCAGATCCAGGGAACCCCATAGTAACAGTGAAGATTCAGGGCTGTTCCTTTTCAAATACCCTAATCGATTTGGGGGTGGCCATCAACATTCTAACTATGGAAATCTGCAATGCCATGGGATTTCACTCTTTCGACCCAACCCCGATTATGTTGCAATTGGACGATCGATTAGTGGTCAAACCACTCGGCACACTACATGATATAGCCATTTCAGTTGATTCCTGGGAATATCCTGCAGATTTTCTCATCATCAACCCAAAAAGTGGATTTGAAGGGCATCCATTGATATTGGGCAGACCATGGCTCGCGATAGCTGATGCGTACATAGGTTTACGACCGGGTACAATGACAATTGCTAGAGGATGGGTTATAAGGAATCTCATCTTATATCCTCTAGCCAAACCTAGTCCAATGATCAAATAACCACAATTGACACCACCACGATATCCAGAGAAGGATCTGCGTGCCCCACTCACGATGGAAGAATTCCTCAAGAACAAGAATCATCTAGAGGATGATGTAATCAGTGGGTTTATTAACAACCCAACCACTGTAAGTAACCCAACATGCCAGATGCTCCAAGCTATTTTGGATTGTGAAGCATAGGGAGACCCACTGGAAGACTTAATGGAACAACAAATCCCAACTACCACTATTCATAACAACAAATCTGTTGAGATTGCACTGGGGAAGTCTCTGAACATTAATGCCAACCTAGAAGAGAAACAACAACAAAAGCTAATCCAAACCCTCTCTAAATACCAGCAAGCTTTTGCTTGGGAGTACTCTGATATGAAAGGTATTGACCCACAACTCTACACACACCACATTTATATTGAGAAAGACTCTTGACCTATCCGAAAACCACAAAGAAGACTGAACCCCCACCTCAGAGATATTGTTAAAGAAGAGCTACAAAAGCTGTTGGACACAGATTTTATATACCCTATCTCAGATAGTCGATGGGTTTCCCCATTAGTCATCGTCCCAAAGAAAAACGGAAAGTGGAAAATCTACGTTGATTACAGGGAACTAAACAAAGCTACTCAAAAAGATCATTTTCCATTACCTTTCATCGATAGGTCCTAGACACTTTGGCAGGGAAGAAATTCTTCTCTTTCCTAGATGCTTTCAGTGGCTACAATCAGATCCAGATTACCCCAGAAGATTAGGATAAAATGACATTCACATGTCCCTGGGGTACCTTTGCCTACAAAGTATTTCCCTTTGGACTCTCTAACACTCCAGCTACATTCCAAAGGGCCATTCTGATCATATTCAGTGATCTGATTAGCGAAGGGCTCGAAGTCTATATGGATGATTTCACCCCGTATGGTGACGATTTCGATCAAGCCTTGAATAATATGGAGAAGGTATTAGAACGGTGTATCGCTACCAGGTTATGCTTAAGCCATGAAAAATGTCACATGATGATGACAAAAGGTGTGGTATTAGGGCATTACATTTCTGCAGATGGAATTAGAGTAGATCCAACAAAAATTGAGGTAATTCTTAATCTACCTACTTCACACACACAAACTGAGGTACGTAGTTTTCTTGGTGCTTCAGGATACTATCGCAGATTTATGCCAAATTTTTCAAAAATCGCTGTGCCTTTACATGCTTTGACAGGAAATGTAGAATTCCAATGGTATGATAAATGCGATGTGGCTTTTGCAGGACTCAAGAAACTGATCTCAACAATGCCAGTGTTGAGAGGACCTAATTGGAAAATACCATTTCAAATCTCCACTGATGCCTCAGACATTGCCATCGACGCTGTTCTAGGATAGGAAGAAGAAAAGAAACCCTACACCATTTATTTTATTAGCAAGAATCTAACTCCAACTGAACTTAATTATACAGTAACAGAGAAAGAGTTTTTAGTTGTTATACATGCCATCAATAAATTTCCTCATTATATAACAGGCTATCCAGTTATTCTCTATACTGATCATTCTTCCATTAGATATCTAGCTAATAAACCAATTACTAATGGACGGGTCACTCGATGGTTATTTTTATTGTAGGAATTTGATATCACCATCAAGTATTGACCTGCGAGAGAAAATCTTGTCGCTGACTTCCTGTCCCGAATCCCAAAAATAGACGACTCATTAACAACTGAAGATCAATTTCTAGATGAGCATCTATTTGCTGTCGACACAAAACCACCTTGGTACGCTGATGTAGCAAACTATCTAGCAACGGGAAGATTACTGACACATTTATCATCTAGGGAAAGACAACTGGTTGTCCAGTGTAGTGCACGATTCACTTGGATCAGTGGATATCTTTTCCACACAGGAGCTAATCTCCAAATCCGGCGATGCGTACGGGAGGACGAAATATATGACATACTAAAAGCAGGACATGCTGAGCCCTATGGGGGGAATTTTGCAGATCGCAGGACTGGACACAAAATCCTATAGATGGGCTATTATTGGCTCTCAATATTTAAAGATGCTAAGAAGTATGTTCAGACATGCGACAACTGCCAGCGGATGGGGAAACCAGGTCAGGCCGATGAAATGTCGTTGAGAGCACAAGTAGTCGTAGAACCATTCGAAAGATGGGCCCTGGACTTCATCGGCCCTTTAATCCAAATTCAAACCAAAAGGCCTATATTCTCGTCGCAACGAACTACATGACCAAATGGGTAGAGGCGGATGCTTTACCAAAGGAAACAAAAGAAGTAGTCATCAAATTCCTTTTCAAATTGTTTGTACGGTATGGACTACCTAGATATGTAATCACTGATGGAGGGTCACAATTTATAGGCCATAAAATCACCTCCACCCTCGATAACTATCACATTAAGCACATAGTTACTTCTCCATACCACCCACAGGAGAATGGGCAAGTAGAAAGCACCAATAAGGTTCTATAGGCGATCCTGACGAAGATTGTCTCAACAAACCAACAGGATTGGGCTACTGAGCTCCCTAATGCCTTATGGTCTTATCGTACAACCTGGCATAACACCACTGGCTACTCTCCTTACCACCTAGTCTATGGTAAAGAACCCATATTCCCAATCGAATTCAAGATCAAGACCCTAAGGATGGCCCAGGAAATCGGACTAAATATTACAGAAGCACATAAATGATGCCTTCAACAACTCAACGAAATGGATGAAGCACATTTGTTTGCTGTGGAGCGCACAACTGTTATTCAACAGTAGAGAGCAACCTGGCATGACAAGCATATCAAGAAAAAATCATTCAAGAAAGGCGACTGGGCGCTTCTCTATGATTCCAGATTTCAGGACTTCTCTAGGAAACTACAGACACGATGGCTAGGGCCATATGAAATTAAAAGAGTCCATGATAATGGCATGGTTACTTTGAGCACCATTGATGGATCTGGATCACCCTTTCTGGTCAATGGACACCGGCTGCGACTTTACCACCAGCCACCTTCAAAAGATTCTTTCTATCAAGAAGTAAGTAAAGACCCTATGGTGCAAATTTTGGTCGGTTGGGAAGGTAACCCAGCCACCCCAACTCCATAAATGATGTATTATGTTTATATTGTACATAGTTTTCCAAATGAGTGGTTAGTTTTTTTTGTTTTATAAAAAATTCATCTAGGAAACAAGAATTAGGACAAATAACTACAATTAGCACTGTCTTCTGTTCCATACTCCCATTTTGTTTTATCATACAGAATCTGTCTTTTACATGTTCATGATGATGCTATTCCCTTTTCGCGCACCTGTTATTCCTTTTTTTGAACAGAACAATTGTTGTTTCTTCTCGTGCAACTACTGTTCCTTTTTTTTTTTTTTGAATGGAACAACTACTGTTCCTTCTCGCGCAACTGCTGTTCCCTTTTCTCACACCTACTGTTCCTTTTTTTGAATGGAACAACTACTGTTCCTTCTCATGCAAATGATATTCCTTTTCATGTACCTGCTGTTCCTTCTCACGCAACTGTTGTTCCCTTTTCGCACACCTGCTATTCCTTCTAGCGCAACTGCTGTTCCTTTTCACGCACCTGCTGTTCCTTCTTGCACAACTGCTATTCCCTTTTCACACAACTACTGTTCCTTTTTTTGAATGGAACAACTGCTGTTCCTTCTTGCGCAACTTCTGTTTCTTTTCATGCACCTGTTGTTCCTTCTCGCGCAACTGCTGTTCCTTTTTTTGAATGAAACAACTACTGTTCCCTTTTCACGCACCTGCTGTTCCTTTTTTTTCCGAATGGAACAAATGTTGTTCCCTTTTTGTGCACCTGTTGTTTCTCTTCTGAACATAACAACTCTTGTTCCTTTTCGTGCGATTGCAGTTCCCTTCTTTACCATTAAAACACTAGCCATTCCTTCGTAAGTGCGGCTTTCATCAATTAATTTTCACCAGCACTGTTTCTAATCATCATTACAATGATCTGTCATTATTTTGTGGATGGTCCCTCACACCTTAACAATTTTTTTTTTCGTGGAATAATCTCTCCAAAGTATCTTAAACCTTGTTCATAATCAATCACCACCATAAGTTGTTTCTTTCCCTTATATATACAAATATACCTGAATGATATTCTGCCTCTATATTATAAGGAATCTTCAGCACACTTTTTCTTTTCATCTTTATACGTCCTCATACCATCCCTTACTCTTAAGGAGTAGATGAGCCTCCCTTAAAATAAATAAATAAATAAATAAATAACGGGGGGTCTCATCACGAGCCAACCTACCACGATCATAGGATACTAACCTAAGTGACATTCCCACTATGGCTACCACACCAGGGAAATGGCCTTTGGCATATTCTTTTGTCAAAGGACNATAATGGTCTTCTTGGGAAAAGATAATTCAAATATTTATTAAGAAAATATACATATAAAAAAAAGATACACCACAAAAACCTTTTTCCATAAAGAGCGGGGGGTCTCATCACGAGCCAACCTACCATGATCATAGGATACTAACCTAAGTGACATTCCCACTATGGATACCACACTAGGGCAATGACCTTTGACATATTCTTTTGTCAAAGGACAAGAGGTCTCATCACGAGCTAGCTTGTTCACTTAAGTTATAATCTAGTGAGTGGGATTATCATCATCTGGCCACCAAACTAGGATAATGGTCTTCTTGGGAAAAGATAATTCAAATATTTATTAAGAAAAGATACATATAAAAAAAGATACACCACAAAAACCTTTTTCCATAAAGAACAGGGGGTCTCATCACGAGCCAACCTACCACGAGTATAGGATACTAACCTAAGTGACATTCCCACTATGGCTACCACACCAGGGCAATGGCCTTTGACATATTCTTTTGTCAAAGGACAAGAGGTCTCATCATGATCTGGCTTGTTCACTTAAGTTATAATCTAGTGAATGGCATTATCATCATCTGGCTACCAAACCAGGATAATGGTCTTTTTGGAAAAATATGATTCGCATGTGTATTAAGGATAATGTCTCATCTAAGGGTTAAAAGGAAACCCTGCCAAGGCTATGGACGGATGTGTGTAGCAACGACTCTGCCTGTAGTATGGAAGATTATCTCCAAATACCAAGTTTCTGCTTGTCTCTAGATCTCCTTTACTCAAATAATGAGGCTATCATATCAGTTATACTCAATCACCGGGAAGAGTAACAATATTATGTTATGTGGACTATTAAAAAAAAAATGAACAGATTTAATTTATTTTTGATTGATTTCTCCATAAATCATTTTTTTCACATAGGTGTAATAACTTTACAAATTCCACACATCAAACGACTATCGTTTAAATGATTTTTGGTGGCATGTGTCTTTTTGAAAATTATATATGGTTATCCCTACTGACAACGACAATGCAATCATTACCTCTCAACCAAAATAACTACACTCATTGCTTCCACCTACACTGACGGTCGAGGACGACCTCTACATTAATGAGGGGGATGCTCGACACACTTATCGACTAGCTGTAATGACTGCAATAAATACAAAACCCACATCTTTATACATTTACCATCGCTGATATTTTCCATTTCTGGCATCTGCTTCTCCAAAGCTGGTCTAACCAAATTCGTAAACAGGAACGATAGTCATTCTTTCTTTCTCACATAAATATGGGTGGTAGAAGTGTGCGCAGAGAGACGACATTACTCCAGGTTATAGAATAGGCAAGAGAAATTCTACATCGGCTAGGGTGGACCGAATACTTCAACTGCTTGCAAGGAGATGACACAAAAGTCACACTGGAATTCTTTTAAAACCTTCAAGGAGAAATCTCTACGGTGTAGGGTATACAAATACCAGTTACCTCAGAAATCATAGTAGAGGTCACAGGCCTCTCTAACACAGGCATTCAATGGACATGGAAATGCACGAAGCTAAAGGAAGCTGTGGAATATTTCAAAGAACCTGGGGAGGAATTGGATAAAAAAGGAAAGGGACTTAATCCTAGTACCCTCAGTGAACCATGGAAAGAATTGGCAGGGATAGTTCAGCGATATATCACCTGTGATGGGCGATACGATGTAATTCGACCTCGCCATCTTAAATTGTTGGCATCCTTGAAGCAACGGTTAGTACTTAACCTTCCTTTCTTCCTAGATACTATATTACATGAAGTCGCTTTAAGGACACAAAAGTCCAAAGATCCTGTTACTGTTATTAGCCACCACAAATTAGTAAAACTAATAGTGGATAAAGCATGGAGTCAAACTTAGTTGACTTGGGAGAATTTGATTGAGGCCAATAGACCTCCACAACTGGAGCATGCGACCACCACCCAAAGAGAAATTTCACCACCTCAGATTGAAGTTGAACCAAAACCTGCTCAAACCATTGAGGCCAATAGACCTCCACAACTGGAGCAGGTGACCACCACCCAAAGAGAAATTTCACCACCTCAGATTGAAGTTGAACCAGAACCTGCTCAAACCATTGAGGCCAATAGACCTCCACAACTGGAGCAGGCGACCACCACCCAAAGAGAAATTTCACCACCTCAGATTGAATTTGAACCAGAACTTGCTCAAACCATTGAGGGCAATAGACCTCCACAACTGGAGTAGGCGACCACCTCCCAAAGAGAAATTTCACCACCTCAGATCGAAATTGAAACAAAGCCTGCTCAAATCACCGAGGACCAGACCTCACAGACTCAAGCATTAACAAAAATAAAGAAGAGAACAATGGTTGCTATTATATCCCCCCCTAGGACAAGGAAGAGAAGCAAACAAATACAGGAAACCACTAAAGCAGTTTAGGATGCAACAGAGCATCCTGAAGAACTTCAAAATTTCATAGAACAACCTTTAAAGGAAAATGTTCAGGAAATTGAGCAAGCAGAGAAGACATCACAAAAAGATAATCAGGGAGACACCCAACCTGCATCAAAGCACCCGACAAAACACTTTTTAAGAGTTATGAGACAGAAATGGCTCAAGTTTTGGGGAACTTAGGAACCTCAACTGATAGAGATGAACATAATCTGGAAAAAGAACTAGGACCAGCCTCCTCTTCAAAACCCGCTGAAGACTTTCCTGACATTGAAATGTATTTTCCAGACGACACAACACAGGAGGAATTTCTTTTTGAAACTGGAGACCCTCTTGGACAACTAGAGCACTTGGAAGAAATAGAGGGACAACCATCTGCTGGACAAAATGAAGAAGACCTCAAGATCCCTTATAAAAAAAAATCAATCAAAAGCCAGAAACAAATTAGGAAATTAAAGAAAGAAAATAAATTGCTGAAGAAAAAGGCTAAAAGGGTCGAAGCATTAAAACAGAAGGTGGGAAAACTCAAAGGGATTATCAAAGAATTGAGAAAACAGTTAGAACTAGTAGACAAAACCCACAGAAGAAAGAAAAAACAAAATGGGTAGAGTGCAAGGAAGAAACCCTCTTCCTAAGAAAGTAGTTAGTACAAATTCTGTGGGAATATAGACTGACCCCGAGGAATTAATAGTAGAGGAAGCAACAGTTCAGGATGAATATGCAATTCCTGTAGAAACACAAGAGATACCTAATACTGAGATACAAACAGACACTCTGATTTTAGAGGAAACAACTGAACTTTTTGAGAAAAATGCTACTATCAGGAGACTGGAAGAAGAACTACTGTAGTCTCAACAAACCCTGACTCAAAACATAGGCGAATTACTAATGATAACAGAGCAGTTTTAGAAACAGAGTACTATCATGAATAGAATGGAAGCAGAGCTTGCACAGACCCAACAAGCATTAATTCGCTCCAGAGAAGAAATGAATGAATATCAAGCATCCCAATCTCGAGCACAGGGTGCCATCATTCATGAGCTAAAATAAGAGTTGGGACAATCCCAACAAGCATTGATTCAATCCAGGGAAGAGATGAGTGCTATTGAAGAATACCAAGCATCTCAATCTCAAGCACAGAGTGTCATCATTGATAGACTAAAAGCAGAACTTACACAAGCACAACAAGCATTGGTCCAACACCAACATGAAATGGTAACTAGGACTGAATATCAAAGGGTTGTTAAATAATTGCAGGACATGACAACAATAGAGGGTGAAACTTATGCTGCGCTTTCTAGAGCCCAAGAGAATACCAAAAAGGTGCAAACCCAATTGGAAGAATCTTTGGAGAAAATCAAACACATCTGTGATGTCTACTCTGATGCCATCAATTGCAGGGCCCCTTACACTAATTATTTTTTATTCTTGCTGGAACGATATCTATTATTGATAGTGAAGGCCATCAGAGCAGGTAAACCCATTTCATTTGCCACTGTTCCAGAATTTATTTCATGTTTCAGAGATCAGGAAGAGAAGGTACAATACCTTCTGTGTGAATTATATTTCCATAATCTCATTTTGGATGAAGTTAGAGGAGACAACCCTGGCCTCTTCATAGGGAACATACAATTCCAGGCATTCCTATCCTTTACTAGGAACCAGGTTAGATGGGGTAAGGCTCAGAAAATGTTCATAAACAGAGAAAATGGTTTAGATTTTTGGATTAGAGGAGAGCCTCCAAAATCCTTCCCAACCATCATGCGACACAGGACCTTCATGAAAAGGGTAGGGGTTGTGGACTCATTGGCTCCTATCCATTTACATGTCATCTGCTCAGGTATCACATATTTTGGATAATTCAAGGAAGAAGCTCTTGCTGGTTCCAAGCTAAGATGGGATGTATCCTCCGATGAGGTTAAAAGTAGAGAGCCCTTTGGATATAGAAATTTATTTCCAGCAACCTTCAGAGTAGAAAGATATGCTAGACTACTCTAGGAGGAAGGACCTACTTGGATGGGATGTAGGTATAACTCCCCTCTCCTCTGGTTTCCTCCAAAAGTTTACCAGAAGGATTTTCAAATTAATAAAAAGAGACAGGACGCCGCTTTTGATGAAATCAAAAGAAGCCATGGTTTCAGGAGACCTGGTGAACCAATTTTTCCTCCCTAAAGTATAAATGGTTTACATGAAAGACTCTAGCTTGCATGAGGACATGCAAGAAGGTAAGCTGGGGGGTATGTTGGGTTACAAAAACAGTATAAATATCTTCCTTTTTCCCATAGTTCATGATATAATTTTGATTGATTTTTTAGATAGTTAGGGATAGATAGGAAAGAATATGATTAATATGTATCTTAGGGTTGTTATTAAAGTTTTATTAAATAGATTCTAAATTACGATTGGAATGGTTTGATTTTCTTATAGAATTGGATAAATAACTATCAAAGATAACCAAAGAGATTTTGGTTATGCGCAAGCTAATGGAGGTCGAAGACTTTTTAGGCACAAAGCAGTTTGAAGATAATGCATTTGCTATATTGTAATTTTATAATATTAAAGCAATCTTGAGGATCTTTCGATCCTTAGGATAGCTTGATTTACCCAAACTATTGTAATATATAAGTGGGTAATAGATCCAGAAAAACAGAGGAAAAAAACGCATTCAAGTAATTAGATTCAGAATTGTTCTGCGCACGCAGTTTTTGTAAATGTTTTACCAGTCATGGAATCAATGAAAGTTTTGAGTGTTTCTATCATCCATGTGTTTTGAATTTCTTGTAGCAGTACTTCTAAAGACCGAGGGCCCAGTCTAAAGGAGCTACTATCTCATTCTGTAATTGTATCAGTTTGAATTTTGATTTCCATTTTGTGATTCAGATCTCTTTTACAATAGCCAAGGATAAATGCATAAGTGTGTTAATGATTTTATGATTGTTTGTGTATAGAAGACATACATTTCCATTAGTTATTAATGATTGTCGTTATGATTTCCAATTCTGAATTTATTGCTCGACAGTTCCTCACATTTTCATCCGCGCTGTTCCTTTTCCTTATATTTACGATTGTTGTTTCTTTTGGTTAAAGTTACAATAGTTGTTCCTTTCGGCAAAGTTACATTAGCTGTCCTTTCGGCAAAGTTACATTAGCTGTCCCTTCCGATTAGATTATAATTGTTGTTTCTTTCCGTAGATAGAATAATTTTTCATTTCCTTTCTAGTAATTAGAATTCATAATTGATAGTTAATTTTGCAAGTCCTTAGTTAGATTCAATTACTGCTTTCTAGTTAAGTGAATTCAATAGATTAATTAGTTCCTTTACATTTCACAACATCTTAGTAATCAGATTTCAATTCCATTTAGTTCTTAGAATATTTGGTGAAAATTTGAGGAACTTGATTGTTGATGAGCTCAGATTTGGTTTAGCTACACGAATTTAGGCTACCTGCATAGACTTTGCTGATATTCTTGAGATAAAAGATGAATCTCCGGGTTGATAAATTAATGTTAAACTAAGGTTGTTTTTAAGACATATTTAGACACCAACAATACTTACCGCCACCGATTATTTCATGAAATGGGAAGAGGCCATCCCTTTGACCCATGTAAATGAGAAGGTGGTAATCCAATTCATAGAACAATAGCTGATCACAAGGTTTGGGGTCCCTTCTATGTTGGTTTTTGATAATGTAGCTTATTTTTCTTCCACACTATTGATAGAGTTCTCTTTGGACAAAGGAATCATAATTAGGTACTCTGCGAATTATTATCCACAAGGAAATGGGGTGGAATAATCAACCAATAAGAACTGAGTGATAATATTAAAGAAGATGGTTGCAGGCAACCAAAGGAATTGGCATAATTTACTCCATAACTCTCTATGGGTTGATAGAGTTACACCCAAGGAAGCCATAGGAAATTCCCCATACTTTTTGGTGTATGGTAAGGAAGCCATTCTCCCGAACAAGCTTTATCTCCCATCTCTTCCACTAGCCCAAGATTCCGAAGGAAAACCTTCATCAGTCATACAACAAAGAATTGATACTCTGCTCATGCTAGAGGAAGAAAGGGAAAAGGAAAAATCAAATTTCATGGCCCACCAACAGATCATTAAAAGATGGTTTGACAATCATAAGGCTAAAGCTAATTATTTTGAAGTAGGGGACTTGGTCCTAAAATGGGACAGAGAAAATGAGCCTAAAGACAAACACTCTAAGTTTCAGAATCTATGGCTCAGACCTTTCTAGGTGGCTGAGAATATTGGGGTAGGTAATTATCGGTTAAAGAATCTAAGGGTGGAACCTGATGCCCTCCTAGTAAATGGCCAATCCCTAAAACAATATTTCCATTAAAAAAAAAGAAAAAAAGAAAAAAAAATTATGTTGAGTTTTATGTTTTGTATGCGTATT
>JASDQU010100995.1:437354-449339 GCA_032191745.1 Picea mariana
GATTGTTGATGAGCTGAGATTTGGTTTAGCTACACGATTTTAGGCTACCTGCATAGACTTTGCTGATATTCTTGAGATAAAAGACGAATCTCCGGGTTGATAAATTAATGTTAAACTAAGGTTGTTTTTAATACATCTTTAGACACCAACATTTTGGCATTGTTGCCGGGGAGAATGTCAAAGGTAGCATAGGTTGTATCTCTAGAGGACCAGGTATTGAAGATGGAAGGTAAGAACCTACGCAGGTAATAAGTAAAATGCTTATGCCAACACTTAAATCCAGCTGACACTTAAAAGGTTTCATAGGTGTTTATTTTGTTGAAATTTCTTTTGTTGTTGTGTGAAGTGTGTATGACTAGAAAGAAGGATCTTGAAAAATCAAAACCCCCACCAAAAACTACCAAAACCCAGGGTTCGGTGATCCCTGGAAGAAGCAATTTCATAGACAAAATCATTAAAAGAGTGAATCCAAAGCTTTAGTTGGGCCTAGGAAAGGATCCATTCGAACCCCTTAGGAAGTAGTTTCACCAAATACGACCCATGCTGAGATTCATAGCAAAACTGAAGGGACTGAGCAAATATTTCAAAGCACAGATCTCCCACCGCTCAAACCTTTAGAAGAGGGAAGCTCTAATAATCTAGAGGAAGGAGTAGGAGAAACTAGTGGGGTTGCCAAGGCATATCCACCACCACCACCACCTGATCCTGAGTCTCCTGCGAAAGAAGAAGGCATATCCGAAGTCCTAGATAAAGGGAGTGTAGTCAAACTCCTTGGAAGATCAAATAATCAACAATTTCAAATAGAATACCCGGATCAAGAAGCTCCTGAAATTTTTTGGCACATTTTCGATCAAATGGCACAACCAAATCAACAACGACCCCATACCTCCACGCTGGAATATCCAATAGTTGACCCAATTGCCAATGATCCCATGAAAGTGATCCACTTACAACACCTGCCAACCTTCCATGGATTGATTTCAGAAGATCCTGACGCATTTCTATTTGAATTTGATGTCCTATGTAGAGGGTATGATTACACCTCTGAACCCCCAAAATTAAAACTGTTACCCTCTACCTTGAAGGGAGAATTCTTACGTTGGCTTATGGGATTTGGAGGTGGAACCATCAATTCTTGGGATCATATGAAACAAGTCTTCTTGTTAAAATATCAAGACTATTGTAGAACCAGAGACCTAAAAGATGAAATCTTTCAAATGACTGCAAAAGAAAATGAATCATTAGAAGAATACATCGAAAGATTTCAGTATAACTTGCAAATATCACCTTACAGTACATTACCAGATGAAGTACTCAAAGCAACTCTGATTAAGGGTATGAAAGATGAATGGGTAGAAACATTAAATCTAATGGGGAAAGGTGACATTTATCAGGAAACTTATGAAGACATTGTTCCATTGTGTATCAGGTGCTCACGAGGAAGTACACAGACCAGATTAGGAATGCAGACATCCCTCACAAGAAATAACAATATCTCCAGTGGGGGTGTCACGCGAGCTGAAGTCGATAATCTCCTAGAAAACTTTAAAACAAATATTTTGAGCACTCTGACTACACAATTGGACATATTGTAGGCCAAACAAAAAAAGGTAGAGGCAGAATCGACCTTGGCTATATTTTTCCATAGGTGCAGAAAGAAACACGGTCCAAGAGAATGCCCCTTGGATATAGTTAGGGTCTGTGCTATTTGCACCAAGAATCACGACACAAAAGACTACCCATCACTCCCTGGATTGAAAGCTGTATTCAAAGAGGCAGAAGAGGAAACATAACCATTATATCTGATGGCTCAACGCCGTCAGTGGCAGTCCCAACCTCAAAATACATTTCAGGACCCTTCCTCTTTCTTTTCTAGACAATACAATCAAAAACATAATCCTGGACAGTATAATCAACAACATAATGTTGGCAACACAGGCAGGGCCAACCATTTACTAATCAGAACTGGCAGCCCCAATAGTACCCACCTGCAATCCCCACTTGGAAAAACCTGACTGCCACAAAGCCCAACTGGAAAAATCAACCAACTACAAGTTCCAATTGGACAAATTCACAATACCCCACCTCATCCTGGCAAAATTCTAATAAAACCTACCCTCCACAATGGCCTAACTTGACTGCCCAAAACCCAAATTGGAACCAGAACTGGAAGCGCGCCATGGGGGTGAATAACCAACCTATGGGAATGACCTCTCAAACCCAACCTTCGTTACAAACTCCACTCCCATTGCCCCAATCACAATTATGCCCTCAATTACCTACCCAACCCCACCCGAATCCCAATAACAGACCAGCTCAGCTCATCCAGATTATGGAAAGTGGAGAAGGGGAAATCAATCTAGTAGAGTGTAATGAACTTCAGTTAAGATCAGGGTGCATCATCTCTCCCGAGCAAAATGGCGTTCCCCAAGAACAGGGGAATGAAAAATAACCTGCAATAACACCCTCGACTGTGGTAATAATAGAAGAAATCAGGCAAGGGAGGGACACAGTCGAATCACAAGACTTTGATAAGGATGCAATTCCCTCCCCTTCATTCCCTAAAAGAATGATGATAGCAAAACCCACCGTATATCCTGACTTTGACATTGTAGGGGGACTTAGGAATTTATACATCAAAATTCCACTCCTGCAAGCCCTGCAAGACATACCGATCTACGCAAAGACAATCAAGGAGCTATGTGGGAGGAAGCCCATTAGAAAAATAAAAAATTCATCATCAATTGTTCATCTAGTGGGAGCCTTATCTGATCTAATTTTGGGTAGATAAACACCAGTTAAATATGCAGATCCAGGGAACCCCATAGTAACAGTGAAGATTCAGGGCTGTTCCTTTTCAAATACCCTAGTCAATTTGGGGGTGGCCATCAACATTCTAACTATGGAAATATGCAATGCCCTGGGATTTCACTCTTTTGACCCAACCCCGATTATGTTGCAATTGGCTGATCGATCAGTGGTCAAACCACTCGACACACTACATGATATAGCCATTTCAGTTGATTCCTGGGAATATCCTGCAGATTTTCTCATCATCAACCCAAAAAGTGGATTTGAAGGGCATCCATTGATATTGGGCAGACCATGGCTCACGATAGATGATGCGTACATAGGTTGCCGATCGGGTACAATGACAATTGCTAGAGGATGGGTTATAAGGAATCTCATCTTATATCCTCCAGCCAAACCTTGTCCAATGATCGTATACCCGCAATTGCCACCACCACGATATCCAGAGAAGGATCTGCGTGCCCCACTCACGATGGAATAATTCCTCAAGCACAAGAATCATCTAGAGGATGATGTAATCAGTGGGTTTATTAACAACCCAACCACTATAAGTAACCCAACATTCCAGATGCTCCAAGATATTCTAGATTGTGAAGCATAGGGAGACCCACTGGAAAACTTAATGGAACAACAAATCCCAACTACCACTATTCATAACAACAAATCTATTGAGATTGCACTGGGGAAGTCTCTGAACATTAATGCCAACCTAGAAGAGCAACAACAACAAAAGCTAATCCAAACCCTCTCTAAATACCAGCAAGATTTTGCTTGGGAGTACTCTGATATGAAAGGTATTGACCCACAACTCTGCACACACCACATTTATATTGAGAAAGACTCCTGACCTATCCGAAAACCGCAAAGAATACTGAACCCCCACCTCAGAGATATTGTTAAAGAAGAGCTACAAAAGCTATTGGACACAGATTTTATATACCCTATCTCAGATAGTCGATGGGTTTCCCCATTAGTCATCATCCCAAAGAAAAATGGGAAGTGGCGAATCTGCGTTGATTACAGGGAACTAAACAAAGCTACTCAAAAAGATCATTTTCCATTGCCTTTCATCGATCAGGTCCTAGACACTTTGGCAGGGAAGAAATTCTTCTCTTTCCTAGATGGTTTCAGTGGCTACAATCAGATCCAGATTACCCCAGAAGATCAGGATAAAATGACATTCACATGTCCCTGGGGTACCTTTGCCTACAAAGTATTGCCCTTCGGACTCTATAATGCTCCAGCTACATTCCAAAGGGCCATTCTGAGCATATTCAATGATCTGATTAGCGAAGGGCTCGAAGTCTATATGGATGATTTCACCCCGTATGGTGATGATTTCGATCAAGCCTTGACTAATATGGAGAAGGTATTAGAACGGTGTATCACTACCAGGTTATGCTTAAGCCATGAAAAATGTCACATGATGATGACATAAGGTGTGGTATTAGGGCATTACATTTCTGCAGATGGAATTAGAGTAGATCCAACAAAAATTGAGGTAATTCTTAATCTACCTACTCCACACACACAAACTGAGGTACGTAGTTTTATTGGTTCTTTCGGATACTATCGCAGATTTATGCCAATTTTTTCAAAAATCACTGCGCCTTTACATGCTTTGACAGGAAATGTAGAATTCCAATGGAATGATAAATGCGATGTGGCTTTTGTAGGACTCAAGAAACTGATCTCAACAATGCCAGTGTTGAGAGGACCTAATTGGAAAATACCATTTCAAATCTCCACTGATGCCTCAGACATTTCCATCGGCGCTGTTCTAGGACAGGAAGAAGAAAATAAACCCTACGCCATTTATTTTATTAGCAAGAATCTAACTCCAACTGAACTTAATTATACAGTAACAGAGAAAGAGTTTTTATTTGTTATACATGCCATCAATAAATTTCGTCATTATATAACAGGCTATCCAGTTATTCTCTATACTGATCATTCTGCCATTAGATATCTAGCTAATAAACCAATTACTAATGGACGGGTCACTCGATGGTTATTGTTATTGTAGGAATTTGAAATCATCATCAAGTATTTACCCGCGAGAGAAAATCTTGTCGCTGACTTCCTATCCCGAATCCCAAAAACAAACGACTCATTAACAACTGAAGATCAATTTCCAGATGAGCATCTGTTTGCTATCGACACAAAACCACCTTGGTATGCTGATGTAGCAAACTATCTAGCAATGGGAATATTACTGACACATTTATCATCTAGGGAAAGATGACCGGTCGTCCAGTGTAGTGCACGATTCACTTGGCTCAGTGGATATCTTTTCCACACAGGAGCTGATCTCCAGATCCGGCGATGCGTACGGGAGGACGAAATCTATGACATACTGAAAGCAGGACATGATGATCCCTATGGGGGGCATTTTGCAGATCACAGTACTGGACACAAAATCCTACAGATGGGCTATTATTGGCTCTCAATATTTAAAGATGCTAAGAAATATGTTCAGACATGCGACAAATGCCAGTGGATGGGGAAACCAGGTTAGGCCGATGAAATGCCGTTGAGAGCACAAGTAGTTGTAGAACCATTTGAAAGATGGGCCCTGGACTTTGTCGGCCCTTTAATCCAAAGTCAAACCAAAAGGCCTATATTCTTGTCGCAACGGACTACATGACCAAATGGGTAGAGGCGAATGCTTTACCAAAGGCAACAGAAGAAGTAGTCATCAATTTACTTTTCAAATTGTTTGTACGGTATGGACTACCTAGAGAAGTAATCACTGATGGAGGGTCACAATTTATAGGCCATAAAATCACCTCCACCCTCGATAACTATCACATTAAGCACATAGTTACTTCTCCATACCACCCACAGGAGAATGGGCAAGTAGAAAGCACCAATAAGGTTCTAGAGGCAATCCTGACGAAGATTGTCTCAACAAACCAATAGAATTGGGCTACTGAGCTCCCTAATGCCTTATGGGCTTATCGTACAACCTGACATAACACCACTAGCTACTCTCCTTACCACCTAGTCTATGGTAAAGAACCCATCTTCCCAATCGAATTCAAGATCAAGACCCTAAGGATGGCCCAGGAAATTGGACTAAATATTACAGAAGCACATAAATGACGCCTTCAACAACTCAATGAACTAGATGAATCACATTTGTCTGCTGTGGAGTGCATAACTTTTATTCAGTAGTAGAGAGAAACCTGGCATGACAAGCATATCAAGAAAAAATCATTCAAGAAAGGCGACTGGGCGCTTCTCTATGATTCCAGATTTCAGGACTTCCCTGGGAAACTACAGACACGATGGCTAGGGCCGTATGAAATTAACAGAGTCCATGTTAATGGCATGGTTACTTTGAGCACCATCGATGGATCTGGATCATCCTTTCTAGTCAATGGACACCGGCTGCGACTTTACCACCAGCCACCTTCAAAAGATTCTTTCTATCAAGAAGTAAGTAAAGACCCTACGGTGCAGATTTTGGCTGGCTGGGAAGGTAACCCAGCCACCCCAACTCCATAAATGATGTATTATGTTTATATTGTACATACTGTACATAGTTTTCCAACTGAGTGGTTAGTTTTTTTTGTTTTATAAAAAAGTCATCTAGGAAACAAGAATTAGGACATATAACTACAATTAGCACTGTCTTCTGTTTCATACTCCCATTTTGTTTTATCATATGGACTCTTTCTTTTACATGTTCATGATGATGTTGTTCCCTTTTCGCGCACCTGCTATTCCTTTTTTTGAACAGAAAAATTGTTGTTTCTTCTCGTGCAACTACTGTTCCTTTTTTTTTTTTTTGAATGGAACAACTACTATTCCTTCTCGCAGCAACTGTTGTTCCCTTTTCTCACACCTGCTGTTCCTTTTTTTGAATGGAACAACTACTATTCCTTCTCACACAAATGCTATTCCTTTTCATGCACCTGTTGTTCCTTCTCACGTAACTGTTGTTCCTTTTTCACGCACCTGCTATTCCTTCTAGCGCAACTGCTGTTCCTTTTCACGCACCTGCTGTTCCTTCTCGCACAACTGCTATTCCCTTTTCACACACCTGCTGTTCCTTTTTTTGAATGGAACAGCTGCTGTTCCTTCTCACACAACTTTTGTTTCTTTTCACGCACGTGTTGTTCCTTCTCGCGCAACTGCTGTTCCTTTTTTTGAATGAAACAACCACTGTTCCCTTTTCGCGCACCTGCTGTTCCTTTTTTTTTCGTATGGAACAAATGTTGTTCCCTTTTTGTGCACCTGTTGTTTCTCTTCTAAACATAACAACTATTTTTCCTTTTCGCGCGATTGCAGTTCCCTTCTTTACCATTAAAACACTAGCCATTCCTTCGAAAGTGCGACTTTCATCAATTAATTTTCACCAGCATTGTTTCTAATCATCATTACAATGATCTGTCATTATTTTGTGGATGGTCCCTCACACCTTAACAATTTTTTTTTTCGTGGAATAATCTCTCCGAAGTATCTTAAACCTTGTTCATAATCAATCACCACCATAAGTTGTTTCTTTCCCTTATATATACAAATATACCTGAATGATATTCTGCCTCTATATTATAAGGAATCTTCAACACACTTTTTCTTGGCATCTTTATACATCCTCATACCATCCCTTACTCTTAAGGAGTAGATGAGCCTCCCTTAAAATAAATAAATAAATAAATAAATAAATAAATAAATAAATAAATAAATAAATAAATAAATATAATAAAATTTTCCCATAAAGAACGGGAGGTCTCATCACGAGCCAACCTACCATGATCATAGGATACTAACCTAAGTGACATTCCCACTATTGCTACCACACCAGGGCAATGGCCTTTGACATATTCTTTTGTCAAAGGACAAGAGGTCTCATCACGAGCTGGCTTGTTCACTTAAGTTATAATCTAGTGAGTGGCATTATCATCATCTAGCCACCAAACCAAGATAATGGTCTTCTTGGGAAAAGATAATTCAAATATTTATTAAGAAAATATACATATAAAAAAAAGATACACCACAAAAACCTTTTTCCATAAAGAACGGGGGGTCTCATCACGAGCCAACCTACCACGATCATAGGATACTAACCTAAGTGACATTCCCACTATGGCTACCACACTAGGGCAATGACCTTTGACATATTCTTTTGTCAAAGGACAAGAGGTCTCATCACGAGCTAACTTGTTCACTTAAGTTATAATCTAGTGAGTGGGATTATCATCATCTGGCTACCAAACCAGGATAATGGTCTTCTTGGGAAAAGATAATTCAAATATTTATTAAGAAAAGATACATATAAAAAAAGATACACCACAAAAACCTTTTTCCATAAAGAACAGGGGGTCTCATCATGAGCCAACCTACCATGATTATAGGATACTAACCTAAGTGACATTCCCACTATGGCTACCACACCAGGGAAATGGCCTTTGACATATTCTTTTGTCAAAGGACAAGAGGTCTCATCACGATCTGGCTTGTTCACTTAAGTTATAATCTAGTGAATGGCATTATCATCATCTGGCTACCAAACCAGGATAATGGTATTTTTGGAAAAATATGATTCACATGTGTATTAAGGATAATGGCTAATCTAAGGGTTAGAAGGCAACCCTGCCAAGGCTATGGACGCATGTGGGTAGCAACGACTCTGCCTGTGGTATGGAAGATTATCTCCAAATACCAAGTTTATGCGTGTCTCTAAATCTCCTTTACTCAAATAATGAGGCTATCATATCAGTTATACTCAATCACCGGGAAGAGTAACAATATTATGTTATGTGGACTATTAAAAAAAAAATGAATAGATTTAATTTATTTTTGATTGATTTCTCCATAAATCATTTTTTTCACATAGGTGTAATAACTTTACAAATTCCACACATCAAACGACTATCATTTAAATGATTTTTTGTGGCATGTGTCTTTTTGAAAATTATATATGGTTATCCCTACTGACAGTGACAATGCAATCATTACCTCTCACCTGAAATAACTACACTCATTGCTTCCGCCTACACTGACGGTCGAGGATGACCTCTACATTAATGAGGGGGATGCTCGACACACTTCTCGACTAGCTGTAATGACTGCAATAAATACAAAACCCACGTCTTTATACATTTACCGTCGCTGATATTTTCCATTTCTGGCATCTGCTTCTCCAAAGCTGGTCTAACCAAATTCGTAAACATGAACGATAGTCATTCTTTCTTTCTCACATAAATATGGGTGGCAGAAGTGTGCGCAGAGAGACGACATTACTCCGGGTTATAGAACAGGCAAAAGAAATCCTACATCGTCTAGGGTGGACTGAATACTTCAACCACTTGCAAGGAGATGACACAAAAGTCACACTGGAATTCTTTTAAAACCTTCAAGGAGAAATCTCTATGGTGTAGGGTATACAAATACTAGTTACCTCAGAAATCATAGTAGAGGTCACAAGCCTCTCTAACACAGACATTCAATGGATAGGGAAATACACGAAGCTGAAGGAAGCTGTGGAATATTTCAAAGAACCTGGGGAGGAATTGGATAAAAATGGAAAGGGACTTAATCCTAGTACCCTCAGTGAACCATGGAAATAAATGGCAGGGATAGTTCAACGATATATCACCTGTGATGGGCGATACGATGTAATTCGACCTCGCCATCTTAAATTGCTGGAATCCTTGAAGCAACGGTTAGTACTTAACCTTCCTTTCTTCCTAGATACTGTATTACATGAAGTCGCTTTAAGGACACAAAAGTCCAAAGATCCTGTTACTGTTATTAGCCACCACAAATTAGTAAAACTAATAGTGGATAAAGCATTGAGTCAAACTCAGTTGACGTGGGACAATTTGATTGAGGCCAATAGACCTCCACAACTGGAGCAGGCGACCACCACCCAAAGAGAAATTTCACCACCTCAGATTGAAGTTGAACCAGAACCTGCTCAAACCATTGAGGCCAATAGACCTCCACAACTGGAGCAGGCGACCACCACCCAAAGAGAAATTTCACCACCTCAGATTGAATTTGAACCAGAACTTGCNCCACAACTGGAGCAGGCGACCACCACCCAAAGAGAAATTTCACCACCTCAGATTGAAGTTGAACCAAACCCTGCTCAAACCATTGAGGCCAATAGACCTCCACAACTGGAGCAGGTGACCACTACCCAAAGAGAAATTTCACCACCTCAGATTGAAGTTGAACCAGAACCTCCTCAAACCATTGAGGCCAATAGACCTCCACAACTGGAGCAGGCGACCACCACCCAAAGAGAAATTTCACCACCTTATATTGAAGTTGAACCAGAAACTGCTCAAACCATTGAGGGCAATAGACCTCCACAACTGGAGTAGGTGACCACCTCCCAAAGAGAAATTTCACCACCTCAGATCAAAATTGAAACAAAACCTGCTCAAATCACTGAGGACCAGACCTCACAGACTCAAGCATTAACAAAAATAAAGAAGAGAACAATGGTTGCTCTTATATCCCCCCCTAGGACAAGGAAGAGAAGCAAACAAATACAGGAAACCACTAAAGCAGTTTAGGATGCAACAGAGCATCCTGAAGAACTTCAGAATTTCATAGAACAACCTTTACAGGAAAATGTTCAGGCAATTGAGCAAGCAAAGAAGACATCACAAAAAGATAATCAGGGAGACACCCAACCTGCATCAAAGCACCCGACAAAACACTTTTTTAAGAGTTATGAGATAGAAATGGCTCAGGTTTTGGGGAACTTAGGAACCTCTACTGACAGAGATGAACATAATCTGGAAAAAGAACTAGGACCAACCTCCTCTTCAAAACCATCTGAAGACTTTCTTGACATTGAAATGTATTTTCCAGACGACACAACATAGGATGAATTTCGTTTTGATACCGGAGACCTTCTTGGAAAACTAGAGCACTTGGAAGAAATAGAGGGACAACCATCTGCTGGACAAAATGAAGAAGACCTCAAGATCCCTTATAAACAAAAATCAGTCAAAAGATAGAAACAAATTAGGAAATTAAAGAAAGAAAATAAATTGCTGAAGAAAAGGGCTAAAAAGGTCGAAGCATTAAAACAGAAGGTGGGAAAACTCAAAGGAATTATCAAAGAATTGAGAAAACAGTTAGAACTAGTAGACAAAACCCACAGAAGAAAGAAAAACAAAAGGGGCATAGTGCAAGGAAGAAACCCTCTTCCTAAGCAAGAAGTTAGTACAAATTCTGTGGGAACACAGACTGACCCCGAGGAATTAATAGTAGAGGAAGCAACAGTTCAGGATGAAGATGCAATTCCTATAGAAAAACAAGAGATACCTGATACTGAGATACAGACAGACACTCTGATTTTAGAGGAAACAACTCAAATTTTTGAGAAAAATGCTACTATCAGGAGACTGGAAGAAGAACTACTGTAGTCTCAACAAACCCTGACTCAAAACAGAGGCAAATTACTAATGATAACAAAACAGTTTCAGAAACATAGTACTATCATGAATAGAATGGAAGCAGAGCTTGCACAGACCCAACAAGCATTAATTCTCTCCAGAGAAGAAATGAATGAATATCAAGCATCCCAATCTCGGGCACAGGGTGCCATCATTCATGAGCTAAAATAAGAGTTGGGACAAGCCCAACAAGCATTGATTAAATCCAGGGAAGAGATGAGTGCTATGGAAGAATACCAAGCATCTCAATCTCAAGCACAGAGTGTCATCATCGATAGACTAAAAGCAGAACTTACACAAGCACAACAAGCATTGGTCCAACAACAACATGAAATGGTAACTAGGACTGAATATCAAAGGGTTGTTAAATAATTGAAGGACATGACAACAACAAAGGGTGAAACTTATGCTGCGCTTACCAGAGCCCAAGAGAATACCAAAAAGGTGCAAACCCAATTGAAAGAAGCTTTGGAGCAAATCAAACACATCTGTGATGTCTACTCTGATGCCATCAATTGCAGGGCCCCTGCCACTAATTATTTTTTATTCTTGCTGGAACAATATCTATTGTTGATAGTGAAGGCCATCAGAGCAAGTAAACCCATTTCATTTGCCACTGTTCCAAAATTTATTTCATGTTTCAGAGATCAGGAAGAGAAGGTACAATACCTTCTGTGTGAATTATATTTCCAGAATCTCATTTTGGATGAAGTTAGAGGAGACAACCCTGGCCTCTTCATAGGGAACA
>JASDQU010100995.1:546780-571330 GCA_032191745.1 Picea mariana
GACATATAAGAAAAAACATTCTGTGGTTTTCTCCCACTTTGGGTTTCCACGTAAAACACTGGTGTACTGTGTATGTGTATGATTGTTCATTTCTTATTTACTCTGCATTTATTGGATGATAATGCTACATTGATATAACACTTGGATTATATGGTTAAAAAGGATTAAATTGCTCTATTATTGATTCACCCCCCCTCTCAGTAATAAATCAACACATCTATTTTTTTACGTGGTAAAACCCATACGAGGAAACATCCACGACCCCAAGCAATGTGGCCACTTGGAGAAATTTATTAATGCAAAATAAAAATATTACAAAGAGATTTACAAGATAGTTTCTCAAAATCAATCATCGAAAAATGGCCGTCCATTCTCTTTAAATAGAGATGATGGAACAATCGAGTGTTAAACGATGGATCAATGTAGTTATTAATATCGAGGAGAATATGAATCGTCGTATCACTCTATGTCGAGAACATATTGTGATCATTGGATTACCTAACTACAAATGTATACTAATGAATACTAAAGAAACTCACTTTTACCTAACGACACTTTAGACCAAGTTGATCTTAACTAACTCCTAAGTGTTTAGATATCCTAACATCCCCCCTTAAGAACAACTTGGGATATGATTCAAATATTTACAGAAGTGACACAATAGGAGATGCAAGGAGGCATTAGAGCCTATCCCCCTTTAATGAAAACTTCATGAACTCCTAACATAGATTGAAGTTTGGAAAACTTCCCTTCTGTAAGACACTTTGTGAAAATGTTTGCAACTTGATCTTCTATAGAGAAAAATAGCACTTCAATAACTCAATCATGAATGAGCTTTCTGATTAAGTGCATGTGTAGCTCTATGTGTTTTCTATGATGATGTTGAATTGGATCTTTGGCGAGCTTGATGGCACTCTTATTGTCACACCAGAGGGTTGTTGGATGTTGTTGTTGGAATCCAAACTTGGAAAGGATCTGTCAAAGACACAAGGCTTCCTAACTTTCATTAATTGTTACTTCATACTTTGCTTCTATTCAAGAAAGAGAAATAGAACGTTTTTTCTTACATGCCCAAGTGTTAGGTCATGAACCAAGGCTGAAAACATAACATGTAGTAGACTTTCAATCATCAGGGTTGTCGGCCCATTCTGAATCAGTGGAAAACCAACCAATAAAGTAATCTTCCATGATTTGTAATGTATCATGAACTAAATTATACCTAGTACATACCGAAGTATCCATTTAGCTGGTTTACAATGGCTTTCATGGACTATTTGCATATACCATGCAACAATACCAATAGAAAAGAAAATAATATGACATATATGACTCAAGAATAAGAGGCTACCAACTAACGAATGGTACAAAGTGGCATCAACTTCAGAAGAAGTACTGTGGCATCAAGTTTGACTCTGGACTAGAAGGGAGAATGGGTTGGTTTAGAATCTTCCATGTGAAAGAGATGAAGAAGGTGACAAGCATACTTAGACTGGAAAAGAAAAATTCTTTCCTTGGTTTGCAAAACTTGGAGGCTAAGGAAATAGTGCAAATAGCCTAAGTCCACCATTTCAAATTTCTTCTTAAGGTTGGTTTTCACATGGTTTAAAAGTTTTGGGTCACTACCAGTGAGGATAAGTTCATCAACATAAAGAACAAGGATTATGATATGGCTTCCTACTTTCTTGGTATAGACATTAGGATCAGAATGACATCTAGGAAATATGGTGTCAAGAAGAAAGTTGTCCATTTTGGCATACCAAGCTTGGGGAGCTTACTTAATACCATAAACCAATTTCTTAAGGTGAAAAACAAGGCTAGAGTCATTATGGACATGGCCACAAGGTTGTTCCATGTAGATTTATTCTTGAAAAACCCCACAAAAGAACATGAATTTAACATCCATCTGATGGACCTCCCATTTATGTGAGGTTCTAAGGGCTAGAAAAAGGAAAATGGAATTCATTTTGGCCACTGGGGAAAATGTTTCATTATAGCCAATTCCTTCAACTTGAGAGAATACTTTGGAAACTACTCGATCCTTGTGTCTTTCAACACTTCCATTTGATGCATACTTAGTTCTATAGACCCATTTACATCTGAAAATTTTTATTCCTTTCAGAAGAGGTAAAGGATCCCAAGTATCATTTTTCATTAAGGAACGATACTCTTCATTCATTGTTGTATCCCAATTTGGATGATCTGAAGCTTCTACAAATGTCTCTGGATCACGAGTCTATGAAACTTGATCCAAAAAGAGGAGGTTTTCTAGAGTTGTGAATGTTTTTGACGTTGATCTGAAAGATCACCGACAAGATCATCAACTACTTCTCGTGTTGAACATAACCATCTAGGAATTGATGGTGTTGGTGAAAATTCATGTTCAATGGACTCATCTAGAGGAAGGTAAGTAGGAGGAGGTGGATTTTTATCCTGACTATCATCATCTGAAGAAGAAGAAACTAGAATAGGAAAATAAGAAGGCACAAATGTCGAAGATGGATCACATGTTGAAGAAGGCACAAACAATGAATTAAGCTCGTAGGCCAAGATATTTTCATCAAATTTAACATCTCTTATAATAATAATTTCATTACAATGTGGTTAAAGAAGTATATAACCTTTGACATCTTCAGAATAACCAACAAATATACACTTCTCACTTTTAGGTTGTAACACTTTCCTTTCTCATCAAGAATATGAGTCCATGCTACACTACCAAATACACGGAAATGACTTACATCTAGCTTAATTTTATTCCATTCTTCTTCTTGTGTTATATTTTTACGAGCCTTTGTGGGAGTGCGATTTACTATTTAATTTACACATTTAATGGCTTTCACCAAATACTTTAGATCCCTTAGATTGAATCATACAATTAGCCATTTCTTTTAATGTGTGGTTCTTTCTCTCAACAACACCATTTTTTTTGTGGTGTATTTGGAACAGTTTGTTGCATTTGGATTCCCTATGCAGTACAATAACTTGTAAAATTATTATTCACATATTCTCCTCCATTACATGTTCTTAATCTTTGAAGTTGATGTCCAGATTAATTTTCTACAAGAGCCTTGTAGACCAAAAACTTGTCAAAAACTTCACTCTTAGTTTTTAATAAGTAAACCCAACTGCATCAAGAAAAGTCATCGATGAAAGTTAAGAAATACTTGCACCCATAAAAACAAGGAGAAGAAAGTGGACCACACAAGTCAATGTGAACAAGTTTCAAAGGGGTTGAGGCGTGCCAAGAGGCATGTTTATCAAAATTGTCCCGATGATATTTGTCGAGCGGTAGTTTAGATGAACAAACTGTCAATTACATAGTTTAGAGGAGGTCTAGTCACCATCTGTTGATTACATAGTTTATGCAATGAGTGATAGTTTAGATGATCAAATTGTTGATTACATTGTTTAGAGGAGGTTCAGTCACCATCTGTAGATTACATATTTTATGCAATGAGTGATAATTTAGATGACCAAACTTCTCATGCCAAAGTTTTTTCAAGTCATTGCTATGAGAAACAAAAAATGATGGAAAAGGTAATGACCCAAAGTTGTCAAATTTGTACAAACTAGTAATATCATCAACAATTCCATTTGCAAGAGCATGCTTAGGATCTTTTAGATAAATGATTACAACTTGGTGAGGTGAAAACTCTACAAATTTACCTTTACCTGAATTAATGATTTGATATATTGGTAGAAGGTTGCAGGAAAGGCTTGGAACACATAATACATCATTGAAACGACCATTATCTACCTAAATTGTTTGATACCATACAACACTAAGAGATCTATCATCACTAACAAATATTTTCTTGGTGTTACATTCATTTAGAGAAAAAAATATGGCTTTATCCTAGACATATGATAAGATGCTCCATAATCAACAAGCCACTCATAAGAAGAAGAAGTAGACGTTGCATTGAAGGAGAAACCATAATAAGAAAGTGTATTTCCATGAGAAGAAGAGTTAGAAGAAGAAGAATAAATAATGATTTTGTGCTTCTTCAACATTGCTTCCAAAGCTTCCATATTATTAAAACATTTGAACTCCACATGACCATCTTTCCCACAAAAGTTGCAATGTTTGTCAATCTTCTTATTTTTAGATTTTGCTCATTTGTCACCATTAGAAGCAGAAGCTGGCTGAGAGGGTTTGAGACCCTTGTTTTTCTTGTTGTTGTGGTGAGGATGTTGCTTCTTTGGATTCTAGGATTTATGTTTCTGTTGGGCCACTAAGGCTTTGTTGGATGCACCTACAATGATGATCAATCCAAGTTGCACAATATTTTCTTGCTCTTGAATTAAAGAATCACTTTAAATGAATCAAGTGAGGGTTATTTATAAGCACTCCCTAGAGCTTCTCTAGTGGCATAAAAGGTAGATACAAAAACATAATATGAACTACCAAGATTAGAAATAATAACATCTAGATGTATTGATCTTCCTTCAGATCTAGTTGGCACTTGATACACAAAATTCTAAGTGTTTTGAACTTAGATAAATAATATTCTATGCAAGGAAAATAATTTGGACTTAAAGTCATTAACTGATTCTCTAACTGATGATCTTGAATAATATTGTGTTTACCAAACACAACTTCAAGCTTTTCCCAAGCTTTATTGGGGGCATTAATTTATTTAAGGTGAAATATTAAATTAGGAGAGATGGACATTCCAATTAGTCCATGTGCTCCATCATTCCTATTAATATATTTGACATACTTGTCATCATTAGTGGGTTCTTGTTCTTTTTCCAGTGTAATATGGTATAATCTTTTACTTCTTAATAAATCCTCCATATGAGATTTCTATTGGAAGTAGTTGGTACTGGTAAGAAAAATATCATTGGGTGAAGTCATATTTAATATGCATAAAACACTAAAACTGATGGTTTGGATGGAGAGATCTCGAAAAAATAGACCATTTGAAAAAAAAAACCCACTCAAAATGGACTTCGAATGTGAAAGCTATGCACTTTTAAAAAAATGCATAAATGGTAACCAAAGAGCCATGTGGCAGGTAGAATTTGGTCCACATGGTGATAACCCTCCTAATAACCTCACTTTTACAAATAAGTTTCTTATGAAATGATCCACTTTTATAAAATAAGCAAGGATCACTTTTACAATGAAGTTACTTTATAAATGAAAGTTGCATGCAAAACAAATAACTTAAAATAAAATATTAAAGCTACTTATATTGATTCACTTTTAACACTTTACAATGGGTGCATGAAAATTTTCAAAAAAATGTAACAAAAAGTAGACTTGAACTCAAGACATCTTACTTAATAAAACAATTTTTAACCAAATGAACTAGTGAAAAACATATTATATCGTTTAGAAGGAAAATGATGGTTATTGTTGTGGAAGATGGCCTTGGAGAGCATGCTCATAAGAAAAAAATTTCACCCAAGAAAAAAATTTCGCTTCTCTTTGAAAACAAGGGTTAGATATTAATTAGCTTACCCGGAAAATGCAACTTTTCCCTCTTTTTCTGATTTACCGAGATCACACAGAGCTCACGACAAAGAGAATACATAGACAAGAAAACCATTTCCGCCTTGTTCTTAATTAGCCAAGATTGCATAGATCACAAGGTAAAGAGCATACACAAATCGAAAAGAGTAGCAACCTGAAAATAAAAAATAGAAAGCTAAAATAAAATTGAAATATTATCTCTGCAAAAATTTAAAAGGGCACATTCATGCTTTATACCTCCAGATCTCACTGAAATGGTTGTATATTAAGAAAAGAAAAACCTTTTCAAGTGAAACAAAAGTTGTTTCTAACTAAAAAAAGTGGTATGGATCCAATTGAATAGTTCTCTTAGCCTAGAAATGTATATAAATGGAAAAAAATCAAAGATGTAGAAACACAACTTCATGATCTTGATCTACAATGGGAGCGAGTATTCAAATGCACTTTGATTCCATGTTTGACAACATAGGTATTCCAACAGAGGATGAACACCTTTAGTATCCACTCACACAATCAGATCAAATACCAACACACTGGTGTTTTTACATGGTAAAACCCCTATGGGGAAGTGTCCATGGCCCCAACCAACATGGCCACTTAGAGAAATTTGTTATTGCAAAAGAAAAATATTAATTAGATATTTACAAGATATTTTCTCACAATCGATTATCGACAAATGACCCTCCATACTCTTTAAATAGAGATCATATATCAATCAGTTAGATCACTGTATGTCGAGAACATATCGTGTTCGTTGGATTACCTAACTACAAATGAATATTAATGCATGCGAAAGAAACACACTTTTAGCTAATGACACATTAGACCAAATTGATCTTAACTAACTCCTAAGTGCGTAAATATTCTAACATGTATATTTATTTTGTTATTATTTAAACACAGTTTTTATTTTTCTAGGATGGAGCAAAACCCTAATCCAAACCCAAATCATAGCCCCAAACCACTCCCACACAACCCATACATGGAAAATAGTCAATGTTTAGATGAAATTATAAATACAATTAGTGATCTTAGGAATACTAGAAAGCCATCTCATCTTTCATTGGCCACTTCACTTAACATCATTGTTGTTTCCATTAGCCATGCCCATAGTTAGTTATCCAATATATGTAAATATAGGGATAGGCTGAGAGAATATGTTAAGACCTATATATTGATTTATTGCATGTGTATTGTTATATTAAGTTGTCCTTATTAGTTAGCTAGACCTTTTAATTGTAATTTTACTCTTTTTCACCTATATATACCAAGGAGGCCTAGTTATAGAAAGAATCTCATCTTGTACATTTGCTATATTGTAAAAGGAGGTTTCCCTCTAGAAGAGGCTTATCATTCATTTTTCTATCTAATTCTCAAGGCATGGAGTTACTTCTCTTTCT
This sequence comes from Picea mariana, assembly GCA_032191745.1. NCBI lineage: Eukaryota > Viridiplantae > Streptophyta > Pinopsida > Pinales > Pinaceae > Picea > Picea mariana. The sequence continues at coordinate 553,663 of JASDQU010100995.1, forward strand.
ATTTTCTGGATATTTGGATGTTTGTTGCATAAGTTTTGGTTTCAAATCATACAATCCTAGGGTTTTTATTCTTCAAACGAGTCATACTAGCATTTCCACTATAACTTTTTTTTGGTGAAGTTTCATACAATGAAATTTTTGGGAGACTTCAAGGAAATATAGTTTACTACCAATGGTAAATATTTTAGGTTATGGTTCACTATATTTTCATAAATATAGGCTTTGGAAATTAGGGCTTTTGACTAGTCCTAAAATTAGTCTCGAATGAGTCATCTTGAAATATATGCTATAAGTTTTTTTCTAGGAATATTTAGATAGTGAAAATTTTGGGATAAGGTGGCATAGTGAACTATCCGTAGTAAACATTTCATATTTTTATTCACTATACTTTTCAAGTTATAGGTTGTGGAAGTTAGGTTTTTTTACTATCCCTAAAACTAATCTCAAAGAGGCATTCTAGATAAAATAGACATGTTTGATTCTATATAAATCCAAATTGAATGCCACCAGTTTTTTTGAATAGGGTACAAACCTTGGTATTTCAAGTTAAAATTTCAGAAGTAGATCTAAAAAATTGAAAACGTGGCATTCCATACAAGTTCACTATCCTTAAAAGGAAAAAATCAACAAGTTTTGGGAAAGTTACCATAAATTTTTCTTGGCACATCATCATTCAATTGAACCTTTGGAATTACGACAAAGACATATGAAGCTACCACAGACCAAAATTTTAAAATCAAAGGTGAAGAAATTCAATATTTATATCAGGTGCAAGTTCAACCTACAAAACAAACTCTAAATCAGGTTTTAAAGGTACACAACTCCATTGGAAGATATGTTTTGGGTTATTCAAAAAGTGTGATAAAGCTAAATTATATAAGAACTATAGCCACATATTTTTTTCATCCCACATGGAAAAGAGTGTTGCAAAAACTTATTCACCAATTAAACCTCCAAAGATCTCAACCATGATTCGTGAAGAAAGTGAAGAGACACATAACCAATTATACAAATTGGAGAACCAATTTAGCGAATTGAGTGATAGGTCAGTGGCAAATGTTAATTTGACAAACACAAAAAAAAAATACAATAGATGGAACAAAAGATAGAAAATATGGAACAAAATATGCATCAAAAGATGGTTCAACAAATACAAAATTTCATGGCATCCATGCTCTTACATACCCTAGAAGAGAATTTCCCTAAAGGTGATATTGGGATGCAAGAAAATCATGAAAATAGGGATAATAAAATTGTTGAACCCCAATCACATATGGGGAAGATTTTAACAAATGTGGAGAACATAGAGATTGAGTCCTAGGATAATGATTATTCATTGCTCCAATATCTGCATCATTGAGGGGTCAACTCGACACTAAAGAACCACTTAATTCTCAATATTGATATGAATAAATTTCATGGTAAAGATCCTATAATATGGATATTCTAGATGGATCAATTATGTTATCTACACCAAGTGCCAACTTTACAAAAGGTAGCGCTTGCATCCTTATATTTAGAACCTAATCATTTTGTTTGGTTCCAATGGCTTTGTGAACAAAAAAATGATTTTATTATCTCTTGGTCCATTTTTATAGAAGAATTTATAACACATTATAGGAATATTAAGATCAACACATTCTTTAGTAAAGTGATATTATAGTCTCCAACAAAGACATTCAATTATAGAGCACATTCAACTATTTCAAAAACCAAGTCTCAAGGTAAAGAACATTCTAGAGGATAATTTGTTAGATCTCTTTATGCGAACTTTAAAGGAGAGCATTCAACATGGTGTGCATCTCTTCGGACCTAAATCCCTAGAGCATGATTTTAGTGTGGAAAGGAAAGTTGAAAGTAAAAATATGGCTACTAAAAGGGTGGCCACTAATAACTATAGAGAGCACCATGTTCCCTCTCCTAACCTCACTCAACCTACAAGGTCGACACCTTAGAAAATAGATGAAAGAAGAGAAAAGGGACTATGTTTTGATTGTGACAACAAGTACAATAAGGGGCATAAATGCAGTGAGAGGAAATTAGTCTACATAGATTGTGAAGAGGAAGAAGATCAAGAACTAGAACCATCACAAGATGTAGAACTAGAAGAGACTACTTGAACCTGACATATATTGTCATGCATTGATGGCATCACTACTCCACAAACCCTCAATATAAAAGGATATATCAAAAAGAAAAATGTAACAATGCTGATTGATTCCAATAGTACCCCTAACTTAATTAATTACAAGTTGTGTCTTACATTATGGAAGGAAAATCACATCTAGGACACATGCCCTTTTGTGTGTCTTTGTTTTCTATCTCGTGTCTTTCTATGCCTCATTTATATTTCGTGTGTCTCATTGGAATCACTATATGTCTCATTTTTCATCATAATGTGTCCACGACGTCTTTTCTTCCATCTTAGCGTTGATATTTTTTTCCCATTTTTTGTCCTCTTTACACCCAACTTATGTCTTGTTAGTGTATTATTTGCGTGTCAAAATGATCTTATGTTTTTTTAGCATATTCTTTACATGTTAGAATGTTCTCATCAATATATTTCTAATGAGCTATCACGTGCCCAAATCCAATTTTGCATGCAAGAGTTATAGTCTTGAGAAATTGAATGTCTCTTTTCCAGCTTCATGCACCTCACTTTTGAGATTCTAGATTTAAGTCTCTTCACCTTCTTGTCTTTAAATTTATAGTACATTTTGTAATAAATGTAAACATTTACCTTTTGTTAGGGGCTTGGTGAATAGATAAAAATATTTCCATATATTTATTTTAAGAGATTGATACCACTTTGTTTGTGGTTTATTTATGGTGCATTGCTTACGTGCACTACTTATGTGCATACTTTAATCTGGGTCTCTTATGGGCATCACTTATGTTTCTTATGGTGCATTACTTATATGTACACAATTTAAGTGTATCACTTGTGAATGTGTCTCTTGTGGTGTATTGCTTAATTACATCACATTGTCACTTAAAAGTGTCCTTACAAGATTATTACACCATCCTCACAAGTAAGGTTAAAAAACAATAATCAAGAAGAATGCCCTATCACTAGCATAGTTCCTCTCACTTTGAAACTTGTGTATGCTCGTTCGAGGGGGGTTGATATAGGTGGTCATTTAATGCCACCTTATAAATGATCTTAATACTAGAAGTTTTCAGGTCATGAATTTCCAATGCATTTTTTAGGGATCTTTCGATGAGTTCTTTGAGGTTCCAATGCGTAACATCAAATCATTGACTGACTCAACATGTAAATTTTCTTTCCAACAAGTTAAAGAAGATCTAAAACATGATAATGATAAAAAAGTTACAGTCTTGGCAAGGGTCTTGATTTTTCTTGATAACTTAGCATGCATACTCTAACACATCTTCATGTTGAGGTTGGGGATCTTGAATATTAGACATTTTCCCTCTTAAGTGTTTTAGTATCATGATAAAATTTAATTTCAACCTCTTGTTATGCTTTTTGTTTTCTAAAATAATGTGGTGCACATATACTCATAATATTTAGTTGAGGAAGAAAAAACACTGAAAAAATAACATTACAAAATCATCTTTTCATAATGTCAACTTTGTCTCTAAATTTAACCACTTAAATTTCAAAGTATTTGTAAAATTGTAGACATTTCATAATCAATTTCAAATTTTTGATACAAATGTTGAAAATTTAATATCAATTTGATCATTTTGTAAAAACGTTGATAATTTGATGCTCTATTTAAAAATCTTTTTTCATAATAATTGTCTTTAAATTTAACAATTTAATTTTCAAAGTATTTGTAAAATTGTATACAATTAGATAATCAATTTCAAATTCTTTATAAAAAAGTTGAAAATTTGATATAATTTGATCATCTTTTTAAAAATGTTGACAATTTGATCCTTTAATTTTACTAACTAGAAGTTCATTAAGATAAAATTTTGTTTTTTCCATTGGATTTAATTTAAGTGGTTGGGAGAAATTAATGGTATCCTGCAAGGGACATGGCTTTGAGCCTTGTTGTTGGTTTGCTTTATGCCCAATTTTCTCTAAAAGCTTTATAAGTAGAAAAAATGTTTTTAATGAATAAAGTTTGAACTTCACAAAAATATATACCCAATTTTCTCTAAAAGCTTTATAAGTAGAAAAAATGTTTTTAATGAATAAAGTTTGAACTTCACAAAAATATATAGAAGTTAAATGAAGTTTTCTCAAGACTTTGTAACCTGCAACTAAAATTTGATATCAATTTGATCATCTTTTTAAAAATGTTATCCTTTAATTTTACTAACTATAAGTTTATTAAGATAAAAATTATTTTGTCCATTGAATTTAACTTAAGTGGCTAAGAGGAATGAATGATATCCTACAAGTGACATGGCTTTGAGCCTTGTAATTGGTTTCCCTTATGCCCAATTTTCTCTAAACAAATTATAAGTAATTATAAGTAGAAAGGATCTTTTTAATGAATAAAGTTTGAACTTCACAAAATATATAAAAATTAAATGAAGTTTTCTCAGGACTTTGTAACCTGCAACTAAAAAAATCATTGGAAACCTTTCATGAAATTTGTACAAAAGAATTTCTCAATAACTAACTCACGTTTGGGAATCGAGCAAAATGGGAATCTAGCAAAATCATTTAAGAATAAGTAGAAAATATGTTTTTAATTGATAAAGTTTCGACTTCACAAGAAAATACCGAGGTTAAATGGCAAGTGAACCGAAAATGGTTTTAACCATACTTTTTGGTTAATAAAAGCAACTTCTCTAACATCACAATCTTACACATCAAAATAAATTTATCATTAATCAAGGTATGAGTATATAATTATATTAAAATATTTATTTATTTATTATTATTAGAAATATTATAAGATTTATAAAACTAATAATTATAATTCATTTTTATTAGATACTTTATAAAATCTATAAAACTAAAAACTATAAAAAAAAATTACATTTACATTTATGATATCATTTTATTTAAGAATATCTAAACTATGTATACACTTTCTTTTTTTTATAGTATTATAAAACATTATTAATATAATTTTTTTTTTTAATTAATTATATAACATTAAGAAAGTTGAAGATGAAAAACACTTTCTCTTAGATTGTCCAACCTATACCCATATTAGATTTCATTTTCAAAATATTTATCACACTACCAACCTTGCTAACCTCTTTAACTCAACAAAAGTATGGTGATCTTGGAAAGCTTTTCTTAAGGCTTTTCTAGCACATAAACAAAATTCTAAAAAACCAAAAGTAATCACTTACCTTCTTAGTGGACATTAATCATCATCATCATCATCACCATATAAGATATTCAATTTTTTAAGTTGAATTAAGTAATTTATCTTATTTTTCAATAACTTTATCTAGCTGTTCTACCAAATGGCTTTTTTTGTTGGAATTTGATGATATAAATTTACAAGAATCACTATATTTTATTGTTCAAAATCCATTTCTGAATGCAGGAAAACATCCTGATAAACCTGGTACACTCGGATTATATAGAAATAATCATTCAAATCTACGAATTTAACAATTCTCAGCCAATTTTAAATAAATATCCCCAAAAAATCCTGACATTTAACCTACATCCTTTTTTTTTTTAACTAGAACGGTTATGTTGCATTAATCGGCTTTCTGGCAGGCCTGAATCAGAAAGTTACATATCTGAAGAAGGTTGGTGACCTCTAATAGTGCTGCCAACCTTCTTATGAATGTCTTGGGAGACCAATCCCATCTGCTTCTTGAACTAATTCGAGAAAATGACAAAAATTGCATACATGAGTAAATTCTCACAAATTGTGAGCATAGTAGAAGACAGAAGCAAAGCATTAAACCGAGGGGGATGAAAGTTTCCCCTTAATGTAGGGATCCAGCTTTTTCTGAGAACCTAAAGAAATGTTGGAGGCCACCTCCTTTTCTCTGCGCGCTTTATTGGTCTTTCGCCCTCGGGTAAGGGGTGGAGACAGAACTGAATTGTCTTCCGGTTCAGAAGTTTCCACAGAGCCTCTAGAGGGGACTGAAACAACCAGACCTGCAGAGGCAGAAGGTTCCGGAACTGAAGCCCGAGTTTCTTTTGCTACCAATGTTTCTGGGGGGGTGGAATCCAGAAGGATTTCGTCTGCCGGGGGATCTTCCTTAACTGTTCTTGCTTCTAGATCTAGGGCTTCATCCTCCTTCAGCGCTTCAAAACTGTTTTTATTTTCTAGAGTTTCCTATGTTGTATGGGTGGCCTTTGGGGCCTAGGCTAACGGATCCTTTCACCTTGGCTGCCTTCGTCGATTAGTTACTGGCTGAAAATCATCTTCTTTGACTGGTCCCGGCTCCTCAGAGGTCTTGGGGCAGCTTTTTGCGAAATGACCGTAAGCATGGCACCGGAGGCACTTAAAAGGAATCTGCTCATAGTCCAGCTCTTGGATATGGCACCATTCCCCCAGGGAGAGCTTAATGGCGTCCGGAAGTCCTTTTTCGAGATTAACCTCAACACAAATACGAGTGCAGGTAAACTGATCCCCCTTCGGCTCCGCCCTGTCCAGGAAACGCCCAAGCTTATTTCCAATGTCCTCCAGAGAGCTTAACCCCCAAAGATGCAATGGAAGGTGAGGCAGCCTAACCCAAACAGGGGCTGCTGTGATCTCGGCTCCGGGGTTGAAGTCAAGAGTCCAGGGGGCTAAGAACAACCCTCTTGACCCCATGAAATAGGGTCCAGATCTAAAAACTAGATCACGGTCCACTTTCCTTGTGAAGCTGAAGACAAAAAAGCCCTTGCCTACTGCGTACAGAGTAACGTTTCCCTGTATCAGTATCTTCCATCAATCATCCATCCATTCCTCCGCTGTTTTGGGGCTTGGCCATAACCCCGTAAACTTTCCGGTGAGGGCATTTTCTGCTAGAAGGAGAGCAAGCTTGCAAGGGTCCTCTGGATCTAGCTCCAGAGAAGGGATCTCCTCCATATTCTTAACAAACTTAGACGGGAGAGAAGGATTGGATTTAGGTCCTGCTGAGTGGACTAACGTTTTGAAATCTTCCAGGGGGTCTTTTTCCAACTCGGTGAACGGGACTGGGGCCATCGTAGTAGGCGGCGACCACCAGCAAGCAAGAGTCACAAAGGCCACTTCTCTAACCTACATCCTTTTAAATATATCATCAAAGGCACATTGTTCTCAATTTCTAAAAGTAAATATAGACAAATTGTGAAAACATCACTTACTAAAATCAAAACAAAGAGCAGCAGAACTCGCTTCCACTTTCAACGGGCTTTCTCCATTCAAAAGTTGTTGGATGATGGGGGTTGAACGATTCTATTATCCTTTACACTTCGATACATCTGATAAAATATTTAGAGGAAAATCTAAGCAGAAAAGAGAATAATTTGAGGTTCTACACCGGAATCGAGGGCTTATTAGTCTCACTTTTGTCTTGTCCCAGAAGAAAACGAGACTCTTTCCTTCCAGGGCATAGGTATGTGGAGAGTGGGGGACTGGGGGAAGAGGGGACACGTCTACGACGCCTTCCAATATTTGGAGCACTTTACTCATCAATGGCTTGCCATCTTTGTTGTCCTGTATGCACCATCCCCCTACAATGGCAACCTTCTTCACCTGTTCCTCGTCTGCATCATTCATCAAATTCTTATCAAGCACCTCCATGGCATTCCCGCTGTTGATCTGAGTTACAACCCATGTGGGAAAGAACTCCTCGCTGGATTTTGAGTCCTCGTCCATGTTTCTTTTCCCTGAAATTATTTCAAGCAATGTCATGCCAAAGCTGTAAACGTCGGCCTTTGTAGTGATGGGTAGGCTGGAGAGCCACTCAGGGGCCAAGTACCCTTTGGTTCCTCTCATAGTCGTCAGAGAATGACTAAACTCTCTGCCCAAGAGTTTGGCCAGAGAGATGACTATGTGGCAAACACGGAAAGAGAGACGACAACGTGGCAAGAGAGACAAAACGTGGAAAGAGAGATGTCAACGTGGCAATAGTGACGTTATCGGGCAATATGGAAAAAAAAATTAAAATTTCCTCTATTTTTTGACAGTATGGCCAATTTTGTCCTTAACGTCGCAAATAGAACGTTGGAATTTTTACAATATGTACTAGTGACATCTCAGAGTTCTAACCAACTACGTTGGGGAAATTGATAAAATAATGGCTCATTCCTTGGGTTAGCCTTGATAAATGGATGGTACATCCCTTAGGTTATCCTTCATAAACTAATGGTGCCATCCTTGGGTCGACGAGTTGAGAGGAACATGAGATCTTGGTTGGAGTTGCTGCTGGAATTGTTAAATTGTAGAATTTTATTTCTAAGTATTGTGATTTAATTTGCATATATTTATATCGGCATAGAGTGCATTGAGGCTGACACACAATTTTACTGGAGGGGGAATGTAACATCCCCACTATAATCCCTAGTTTAATTAATTCTTATGTAGATATAATTTGTGGCTACGTCCAAAGTGATGTACTATGCAAATTGTATTTTCTTGTTTTAATAATAGATGTGATGCCAACTGCTAAGGGGACATGGACGAGAGATGGGGACTAAATTAATCCACAATAGGGGGAGTGTCTAGAGTATACACTTCTCATTTTTAGGTTGTAATACTTCCTTTCTCATAAGGAATATGAGCCCATGCTACACTTCCAAATACACCGAAGTGACTTAAATCTAGCTTAAGTTTATTCCATGCTTCTTCCTATGTTATATTTTTAAGAGCCTTTTTGGGAGTGTGATTTACTATTTAATTTGCACATTTAATGGCTTCCGCCCAATACTTTAGATACATTAGATTGGATCATACAATTATCCATTTCTTTTAATGTGTGGCTCTTTCTCTCAACAACACCATTTTTTTGTGGTGTATATGGAACAATTTGTTGCATTTGGATGCCCTGTGTAGTGTAGTAACCTGTAAAATTATTATGCACATATTCTTCTCCATTATATGTTCTTAATATTTGAAGTTGATGTCCAGATTACTTTTCTACAATAGCCTTGTAGGCCAAAAACTTATCAAAAACTTCACTCTTAATTTTTAATAAGTAAACCCAAGTGCGTCTGGAAAAGTCATCGATGAAAGTTAAGAAATACTTGCACTCATAAAAAGGAGTAGAAAGTGGACCACACAAGTCAATGTGAACAAGTTATAAATGGGTCGAGGCGTGCCAAGAGGCACGTTTGTCAAAATTGTCCCGATGATATTTGTAGAGAACACAACCGGAAAAAAAACACCATCTTTGCAAGAAACAAGAGAGGTCCAGTCGCCATTTGTTGATTACATAGTTTATGCAATGAGAGATATTTTAGATGGCCAAACTACTCATGCCAAATTTTTTTCAAGTCATCGCTATGAGCAACAAAAACTGATGGAAAAGGTAATGACCTAAAGTTTTCAAACTTGTACAACCTAGTAATATCATCAACAATTCCAGTTGTAGGAACATGCTTAGGATGTTTTAGATCCTTGATTACAAATTGGTGAGATGAAAACTCTACAAATTTACCTTCACTTGAATTAATGATTTGATATATTGGTAGAAGGTTGTAGGAAAGACTTGGAACACATAATACATAATTAAAATGACCATTATCTACCTAAATTGTTTGAGACCATAAAACACTAAGAGATCTATCCTCACCAACAAATATTTTATTGGTGTTACATTCATTTGGAGCATAAAATATGGCTTTATCCTAGCCATATGATAATATTCTCTAGAAYCAATAAGCCACTCATCARAAGAAGAARTAGAAKTTKCATTGAAGGAGAAACCATAAGAAGAAAGTGTATTTCCATGAGAAGAAGAGTTAGAAGAAGAAGAATAAATAATGATGTTGTGCTTCTTCAACATTGCTTCCAAAGCTTCCATCTTCTTAAAACATTTGGACTCCACATGACCATCTTTCCCACAAAAGTTTCAATGTTTGTCAATCTTCTTATTTTTAGATTTTGCTCATTTGTCACCATTAGGAGCGGAAGTTGGTTGAGAGGGTTTGGGACCCTTGTTTTGCTTGTTGTTGTGGCAAGGATTTTTCTTCTTTGGATTCTAGGATTTATCTTTCTGGTGGACCACTAAGGCTTTGTTGGGTGTATCTACAATGATGATCAATCCAAGTTGCACAAGCTTATCTTGCTCTCGAATTAAAGAATCACAAAATGACTCAAGTGAGGGTTATTTATAAGCACTCTCTAGAGCTTCTCTAGTGGCATAAAAGGTAGATACAAAAACATAATATGAACTACCAATCTTAGTAAGAATAACATCTAGATGTATCGATCTTCCTTCAGATCTAGTTGGTACTCGATACACAAAATTCTAAGTGTTTTGAACTTAGATAAATAATCTTCAATGCAAGGAAAATAATTTGGACTTAAATTCATTAACTGATTCTCTAACTGATGAGATTGAATAATATTGTGTTTACCAAACACAACTTCAAGATTTTCCCAAGCTTTATTGGGGGCATTAATTTCTTTAAGGTGAAATCTTAAATTAGAAGAGATGGACATTCTAGTTAGTCCATATGCTTCATCATTCCTATTAATCTATTTGGCATACTTGTCATCATCGGTAGGTTCTTGTTCTTTTCCCAGTGTAATCTGGTATAATCCTTTACTTCTTAATAAATTCTCCATATGGGATTTCCATTGGAAGTAGTTGGTACTCGTAAGAAAAATATCATTTGGTGAAGTCATGTTTAATATGAAAAAAACACTAAAAATGATGGTTTGGATGAAAAGATCTCGAAAAAATAGACTATTTGAAAAAAAAACACTGAAAACAGACTTCAGCTATGAAAGTTATGCCCTTTTGAAAAAAGGCATAAATGGAAACCAAAGAGCCATGTGGTGAATTTGGTCCACATGGTGATACCCCTCCTAATAACCTCACTTTTACAAATAAATTTCTTATGAAATGACCCACTTTTATAGAATAAGAAAGGATCATGTTTACGATGAAGTTACTTTATAAATGAAGTTGCATGCAAAACAAATAACTTAAAATAAAATATTAAAGCTACTTATAGTGATTCACTTTTATAATTTAAGTGAAATACAGTACAGTGGATGCATGAAATTTTTCAAAAAAAGGTAACAAAAAATAGAGTTGAGCTCAATACCTCTTACTTAATAAAACAACTTTTAACCAAGTGAACTAGTGAAAAACATATTATATTGTTAGAAGGAGGACTATGGTTGTTGTTGTTGTGGAATAAGGCCTTGGAGAGCATGCTCATAACAAACTATTTTCACCCAAGAAAAAAATTCTGCTTCTCGATGAAAACAAGGGCTAGATATGAGTTAGCTTACTCGGAAAATGCAACTTTTCCCTATGTTTCTGATTTACCGAGATCACATAGAGTCCACGAAAAAGAGCATATGCAGACAGGAAAACCCTTTTTGCTTTGTTTTTTATTAGCCAAGATAGCATAGATCACAAGGTAAAGAACATACACAGTTCGAAAAGAGTAGCAACCTGAAAATAAAAAACATAAAACTGTAACAAAAGGTGTTTCTAACTAAAACAAGTGCTCTAGATGCAATGGAATAGTTCTCTTAGCCCAAAAATGTATATAAATGGAAAAAACCATAGATGTGACAACATAGCTTCACGATCTCAATTTACAATGGGAGTGAGTCTTCAAATGCACTTTGATTCCATATTTGACAACATAGGTATTCCAATAGAGGATGAACACCTTCTGTATCCACTCACGTAACCAGATCAAATATCAACACAACAAATTTTTTACATGGTAAAACCCCTATGGGGAAGCTTCCACAACCCTTCCACAACCCCAACCAACAAGGCCATTTAGATCAATTTGTTATTGCAAAATAAAAATATTACATAGAGATTTACAAGAGATTTTCTCACAATCGATCATCGACAAATGACCCTCCATGCTCTTTAAATAGAGATCATGGACCAATCGGTTAGATCACTCTATGTCGAGAACATATCGTGATCATAGGATTACCTAACTACAAATGCATATTAATGCATGTGAAAGAAACACACTTTTACCTAATGACACATTAGACCAAGTTGATATTAACTAACTCCTAAGTGTGTAAATATCCTAACATGTAAATTTCTTTTGTTATTATTTAAACACAATTTTTGTTTTTCTAGGATGGAGAAAAACACTAATCCAAAACCAAATCATAACCCCAAACCACCCCCACACGACCCATACATGGAAAATATTCAATGTTTAGATGAAATTATAAATATAATTAGTGATCTTAGGAATACTAGAAAGCCATCTCATCTTTCATTGGCCACTTCACTTAACATCATTGTTATTTCCATTAGCCATGCCCATAATTAGTTATCCAATATATGTAAATGTAGGGTTAGGATGAGATAATATGTTAAGACCTATATATTGATTTATTGCATCTGTATTGTTATATTAAGTTGTCCTTATTAGTTAGCTAGACCTTTTAATTGTAATTGTACTCTTTGTCACCTATATATACCAATGAGGCTTAGTTTTAGAAAGAATCTCATCTTGTACATTTGTTATATTGTAAAAGGAGGTTTCCCTCTAGAAGAGTCTTATCATTCATTTTTCTATCTAATTCTCAAGCTGTGGAGTTACTTCTCTTTCTATTTTCAGGATATTTGGATGTTTGTTGCATAAATTTTGGTTTCAAATCATACAATCCTAGGGTTTTTATCCTTCAAACGAGTCATACTAGCATTTCCGCTATTAAAAAAAAATTGGTGAAGTTTCATACAATGAATTTTTTTGCACACTTCAAGGAAATATAGTTTACTACCAATGGTAAATATTTTAGGTTTTGGTTCACTATATTTTCATAAATATAGGCTTTGGAAACTAGGGCTTTTGACCAGTCTAAAATTAGTCTCAAATGAGTCATATTGAAATATATGCTGTAAGTTTTTTCTAGGAATATTTAGATAGTGAAAATTTTGGGACAAGGTGGCATAGTGAAGTATCTGTAGTAAACATTTCATATTTTGATTCACTATACTTTTCAAGTTATAGGCTGTGGAAGTTAGGTTTTTTTACTAACCCTAAAACTAGTCTCAAATAGGCATTTTGGATAAAATAGACATGTTTGATTCTATATAAATCCAAATTGAATGACACCAGTTTTTTTGAATAGGGTACAAACCATGGAATTTCAGGTTAAAACTTCAGAAGTAGATCTAAAAAATTGAAAACGTGGCATTCCATACAAGTTCACTATCCTTAAAAGGAAAAAATCAACAAGTTTTGGGAAAGTTACCATAATTTTTTCTTGGCAAATCATAATTCAATAGAACCTATGGAATTGTGAAAAATACTGATCCAGATGGGTGTTAGTGGCCTCCCACCTATTCCAACTGGCTCATTTTGGTTGTTTTCCAGTTTGGTAGTTTTTTCCTATTTTTCAGGTCCTTGACTTCTGGGGTCATTTTGAGGCCCTAAACAACGTTTTTAGGGATCACCACAATTATAATGTAGATGGAGTCAGATTCTGATGAAACATGTGTATTCCTTGGATAAACCTTTCCAATGGGCTATTGTGCGCCTAAAATGAAGATCGTATGCAAAAGTTACGACCCTGGGAAGTTGATGTATTAACTTACCCAAACAGGGCTCACATGACTTTTGGTGCGTTATCTCCTAGGGTTAGGTTTTTGGATGTCTAGGGTTTTTGACATTCTTGTTTATTGTAAAAATTCCTTCATAGCCTCATTGTAATCATCTTCTTGCAAATGAGTGCAACTGTCACATCTCTTCTCAGAGATAAGCCGCCACCATTATAACAAGCTTGTTTTCCACTGCATTTTGCAGTTTCATCTTATTTCCTTATTGAATAGAAATCAATTTACCGTATATATTTTATTCTGTGTTAAGCATATTTTGATAATGATCTGTATTCATTTCATTCTACTCATAAAATATATATCAGTGGTATCAGAGCAGTCTTCTCCTTGTCATTTTTAATGCATGCCCCCAACGAGGTCAGGGTACAAAGAATTGGGTCTCGAGAATGTTTCTCTTGAGGAAAAAATCTCTCGCATGCCCAGGCGACCTCTCATGGCAGGAGAAAATAAATATGATGGGACAAGATATCCCTTCAAAATGTTTCTCTAGGAATCCATCACGCAACATAGGAACGAGATGATGGACAATTTTACGCAAATCCTTCGGTGAATACCAACAGGTGACACATCTTCGTCAAATGGAGGTGCCACCCCCGCCCCTTTCAAGGTACAAATCAAATTTGATATTCCTATATTTGAATTTCAGATAGATGCAGATGTTGTAGACAAATGGTTGAATCTTCTAGAAGGGTATTTCTCCATCCATAACTTCTCGAATAGAGAAAATATTACTTTTGTGCTCCTAAAAACCATTCCCCTGTCAAAGATTGGTGGGAAACTTTCTATGAGAAAAAGGAAACAGAGGAACCCTCATTATTTATAATTGCGGTGACTTGGGAGTTCTTTAGGGATTCTATTAAGAAACAATACTACCATGTTGGAAGTTATTGTTACACATCAAAATTACTCAACTAGATAAGTGTCGCATGTTCCTCTCAATTGTCGTAAGTGTCGCATCTTCCTTACAACTTTCGCAAGTGTCGCAAGTTGGTCACAAGTGTCGCAAACGATGTTCGAGCATATTGCCATGCCGATGAAACTAAGGAGAAACTTAAAACATATCATGTGCTTGATTTGGTGAAGAAGAATTGGTTAACTGAAGTCAAATAACTCTTAACACCTAAAGAGAGCTTTCAATCAAAGGTTTTAGGGGTGAGCGCTCCCTTATATCAGCCTAGGAAGCACTGGTGCTCCCCTATAAGGCTTCAGGGAGTGTTATAACGCTCCCCTACCCCCTCTGAAGGAGCGCTACTCACCTTTAAAGCACTGGCGCTCCCCTCAAGCTTCTCAGGGAGCGCTACAGCGCTCTGATTCCCCTTCTAAGGGAGTGCTGCCTAATCTGAGGCAGTAGTTGGCCCATTGAGGAGAATAAGGGGAGGATCTTTCAAGATTAGGAGGCAGTTGTATTCGAATTCTTGGTTTCATCAAGAAATCCCTGATCTGAGGAGGAAGTTCCCCAACTTGTTCTAAAGATAACTCAAGAGGTTAAGCTCCTCTTAACCTATATAAACAAGCTTTCTAATGGTGAAAGGGGACTGGAAATGGAGAATCACACCAAACTTATGATCTCATAAGTGGTGCTGTTACAGAGCTGATGGGGGAAGAACTGCTAGCATGAAACCTATGATATTAGAGGAAACACACAGTCAGCCAAAGGAGAGTGATCAGTGAAGCTATTGTTATCCAAGTTGTGAATCTTTCAGGCAAGGGTTAGACGAAGGGGACTTGACGAAGCTGTCGCATTCGCATCTACGATTGTAAGTATTGCTGTCGTTATTCTCATTAATATGACACACTTGGCTTGTTTATTTCTAGTTTGTGTCTGATGTTACATGAACTTATCATTAATTGATAGATCTATTTTCAAGCTAACATCAATAGAGTAGGAAGTGGTTGTATCTTGTTTGTCTGCAGAACTCAGCGAGGAGCAAAGGATTGGAGCGCAACTCGGAGCGTGCAGGGACAAACATCGATAAAAAGGTACTTCTGTTATCCTTCCTTCTCATGTGTTAGTTTAGATAGATTTGAAAGGAATTCAGTGTCCACGTTAAGCATTTTCTGTCTAGAGTTAGGGTCAAGCTCTTAGAGGCGATCTACCTGTCCGCAGGGAGATTTTCCTACAACAGAAACTGGCGACTCCACTTGGGAGATAGCCTCAAATCAAAATTTCTTGTTTTGATTTCTCCTCATTGACCTTATTCTACCCCTTGATTGTTTTAGACCTGGTTCACTCCTCTTTTGATTGGTTTCATGAGATGATTATCTCCCTACCCCATCATACTCAACATGGTTGTCGAGTTTGAATTTCAATTTTTGGAATTTTTTGACATTTTTGGGAATTTTTAGACCTGGTGCCCTTGTCCTTGTGTTAACAGAGCGCCAACACTCCCCCATAGCCTTACACACAGCACTATAATTATCCTTTCCTTTGGCAACAGAGTGCCATCCCTCTTTTGGCCAAAAACTTTCCAGAATTTCCTTTTTTCAGGGTTTTTCTCTGTGCCTCTCTTTCTGGGTCACCTAGTGAGTCAATCCTTCTTCTTTCCAGCTTGGATATTTGTCTTTTGCTTGAAGAACAAACATCTTACTGTCTGTATTTTGTAACCTTCTTCACTATTGTTGCTGAGTTTTTCTGTTATTTGGAATTTGAAACCCATGCATTGTCTTTCTCTCCTCATTAACTGAACGAAAAACTCTGGTGAAGGTCATCAAAGGTCTACAGATCCTTTCATTTTGATTTTGGTTAAAGATCATTGTTCTTCGACTTTTTATTTTGGGTGTGAAGTTTGATTTCTCTTTGATTGTTTCTTTTCTTTCGCTTTTTGTTTTGATTGCAACGAAAGGGTGTATTGTTTGTATGATTTTTGCTTGTGCTAGTTTGGTTTTCATTCATACAACAAGATAATTAGAAAGATGAGCATTTTGTTGAATTGATCATGATTCATATGAAAACAATAAAAAGCATCTTCATGATTGATTGTGCATGTTAGAAGGAATCTAAAAAGTTTTAGCATCACATCAGGATTTGATTGAGTAATTGTTTGAGGACATTCCTTATTAGTGCTTGTTAGTGAAAATAACTCTCTCTCTCCCTTAGATAGATGTTCATCGAAAAGAAATGAATGCTTATCATCTCTGATGCATTGTTGGGACTGAGTCATAATTCCATTTGTTTCACTTCCATGCACCCCTTTTGAGTAAAGAACAGCTCTAAAATGAATGCTAATTAAAAGTTATCTAGAACTTTTTCTTTTCTAGGATCCTCCACCAACAGTAGAATAGGCTTAGTACTTTGGATTAGGCTGTGAGCATAACTCTCGAAAGTTTTTCAAAACAAACAGTAGCATCCTGAGTTAGGGAGAGTCAAATCCAATCATCTTATAAGTTTGCCTGGGATCCCCCTCTCACACAGGGGTTACACACGAGGTCGCATTCGGGTGAGCTATGGGGACTAACCCTCCGTGGTTTAACTGATTGTGGTGGTCAGATCGTATTATGGGGGTCACTTCAAGGTAAATCCAAAATTACTGCAAGGAATCCTTTTAGTTGATTTCGGGCTCGATACCCTGCCCGTATGTTCGGATCGGACTGTCGACTGCTCCCGCCCAGGGGATGACTGCGAATTGGTAACCTTAGTGGCCATAATATTTAGGGTCTTACACAAGGTGACGATGATAGGAAGTCTCACTATACCTGGAGCAGACATTGGTCAAACTCACTCGGGCTCCTTGGAGGGTAAATCCACAATTACTGTGTGGAAGCTTGCACCAAGGCGTAAGTCCATTAAGCAGGTCGCCATTGTAACTGTTCCACCCTATCCCCGCCCCTTCTGGACTTGATGACGCAATGTTGGATTTCATCACCAACTAGTACGGTCACCAAAAGACGATCCTATTTGCTTGGTTGTGATTCTTAGATTCTATTAGCGTATGCTATTTATTTTACTTAGTGGACCTTAGGTCGAGTCAGTGTTAATGGCGTCGAATCCCGGGAGTACCAATGGAGGGACCCCTTCTCC
>JASDQU010100995.1:577612-596803 GCA_032191745.1 Picea mariana
TGATCGTGCATATCCTACTCATGTATAATTCCAAGCACCCTCGCACATGGGATGAGAGTCTTCCCTATGTCCAACATAACTAAAATTGAGCCCTGCATAGCTCAACCAGCCATAGCCCCTTTCAGGTGGGGTTGGGATTCCAACCATTGGGTCCCATAGATATTGCACTACCCCTTGCGGTCACTTCGGTTGACTCATCTCCTGCTCCAACTGAAGCTAACAAAGTCGCCCGGTTCATTGAGAAGATCCATCACATTTGCCAACAAGTTCAGGATATCCTACAAAATTCCAATGACAAGTACAAGCAGTGGCATGTGTTATCACTCCAAGAAACTCCTTAGGGTTGTAGGCTAAGAATGCTTGGTAACTTAAGAATATGTTAGATTTTGTATGCTTGGAACAATAGGATAACTCAATAGCTGATGAAAAGGACCACTTCATACATTCAAATAAGACAATGCTTTTAGAACTCAATGATCAGACAACAAAATCTGAATAGGATATGAAGAATACTAGTCCAGATAACCAAATACACGATGTGCAGGGTCATACAAGATAGCAAGAAAACCTTTAGTTCAAGTTCATGAGCTTAATAAGAAGATAACAATTCTTAGAAGCTGAGCTAAACTGAAATAAAGTACAGAATGATGAAAGTATGAGAAAATCTGTCATTGAAAACAAAAGAGGACTGTGATTCTATTATGAATAAAGAGTCTAGTACAATAGCCAAAAAATGTCTCCTAGATTGCCCCCTTTGTCTCTTAGAAAAGCTAGGCATTTATAGCCCTTTACAATCGGTTTTCAGATCTTAAAACAATGGATCTGATTTTCTAAAAATAGAAAGTCAAAACTGATTTACAAAAGATAAGGAGAGATCCTCAATATGAGGTCAATCTATATCTAAGAGTAGTAGATTGTTGATGAAGTGTAGTTTTAGCCTCCCAAGGCTGTTTGATTTGGTCCTCCAAAGATAAAATTTGAATTGGATGATGTGTGCAAAAAACCTGATATTCTTCCTTTGAAAAAGATGCCAAATGTAGTTGAAAAACCTCTATTTGACCTTATCCCTCAAAACTAGCCTTTGAATTAGACTTGATAATTCAACACCTGTCCATTTGAAGTGGTTTCAAACCATCCAAACTCTAAAAATCTCGATCTGGGCAAAAATTCGGTTATTCTAGCCGTGACAATATTTCACCAGCTAATTTACCCGAAAATCTGCTCCTTAGCTGGTGAAAGGCGGAGCTTTCACCAGCTAACTAGCAAAATTCAAGATGGGTTAGCTGGTGAAAGCACATATTTTTTTAAAAATCAAATTTCTCAGTCATGGAGAGTCTATTTTGCATGCTTGAATAGTCGATCGACATCTGCAAATCCTAAGATTTCCAATGGTGCTTTCAAATATGCATTTGGAGGCTGGGAATCTAGTCAAATATTCCCTACAATATTAGGCATCATTCTTTCAAAAATGCCAGTGCATTTTTTATCACTAACATCTGGCTCCAACTGGGATGGAGACTTCCCTGCGAGGTCTCCAAGAACCTGGCAGACCTTTTGCCTTTAGTATTGGGCATGGAGTCATTCAACCTTTACAATTCATCATCTGGCTATTTTCCAAAGTTTGTTGTTGTCTTTCCCAATCTTCTTTATCTGTAGCATGTCTTCTTCAAACTCCCCTGGAAATGTTGTTTGCACCTTGATGTGGCATTTGTTGTGGCAATATCTTCATTAAGAAGAAAAGTGTTGAACATAGGCAGGATGGTGAGATATGTAACCATGATTTTGAAAATTCCAGGATAACTTTAATCTTGAAATGAGAGTATTGCAGGCAGCTTGAGGTCTTTGACTTTTCATTTTCCAGCAGCTTCAGTAACAGCTGCAACTATTGAACTGAAAATGTCATCTGCTAAGACCATATCAGATGCCTCCTTTGCAACCTCTTTAGTTTGAGGATCTTCCATGAATATTTGATAATAAGTTTTTTTTTGATTTGGTGGTTAATCATTTGATGCTCCCATACTTTTTCAAATACTCCAAAATCACTTTTCTGCAGCTTAATTTTCTAAAAATTTCTTTCTGTAGTTTCACCAGCTAATTCACCTTACGATCTGCTAGTTAACTGGTGAAAGTTCTGCTTTTCACCAGCTAACTGGTTATAATTTTTCTCTTTGCACTGGTGAAAGCTCTGTCATTGGCCAAAAGAAACCTTTCATATTCAAAACTGTTGTTCACCAAAAACTCAGTGTTCTTTTGATTTACCTCCCTGCAAATTTACAACAACCTGTCATTCTTCAGCCACTGTCAGATCTGCAAACAAAATATCTACTAGAAATTTCCAAACAGAATGAACTCGAGGACAACAAAAGAATATTTCCTTCACTATAGGAAGAAAAGAAACATATGCTCTGGTGTGAATAGATGTTAGCAAGAGGAATCCCCAGCCATCAATAAACTTCCTCATTGAATGAGATTGAACTTCTACCTGTATCCCTTCGAGCCATCTATAATGCATTCATAGATTTCAATTGTGACTCAATTTGTATGTATCTGTCATTATTTTGGACTCACAAAATCCAAGCAAACCCATGGAAAGTAGTGCAGCGAATCTTAAAAGCAGTTGAGAGATTTTAAAGAGTTCTCATGTTGCTCGCCAAATAGCTTGATACCCTGGGGAAATAAAAAAAATGGTGCTTTGATAATCTCCAATGGCCTTTGCGGCCTCTTGAGATTTTTTTGATGGTGATATCTGATGACATAAACCATTTAGAAGTCCTTCTGGTATTCTCTGCAATGAGCTCTAACAATAAAGAAATTTTGACATTTCTTCGGGTTCTGAGAATGATTGGTATGATTCTTCATGATCTGGTGAAGAGGCATAGCTCCATTCCAATAGGACACATAATGCTTTATACAGTCCCAAGTGTTCTGATCACATCACAGGATTTGGGGCATTGTATGCATGCATAACATGGCTGAGCGTATCCATACAATCTTTGGATTGACTCATGATTTCCTAGACTGTTGATTTGTTGAATGCAAAATATCCAAATCCTGCAACAACAACATGAAATATACAAGATTTTCTACCTTCCGAGGGGTGATTTCTGCAGCTTTGGATATTTCTTCTGTCATTTCATCATATGGAGTGAACATTCCAACAATGTCGTTTCCAAGAGCAACTACGTAGGCTCCAGTGAGAGTTGCAAGATCAACCACCTTATCAACGCCTTATTTACATCAATAAACCAAAGCATCTGCCAATGCCAAATAAATGAATGCAACCCTGTCAAAACCCTATGAAGACCTCTTGCTGTTGACTTGGCTGAGCGCATGGTAGCATGATCTCTTCTCCTGTGTAAGTTTTAAACAGATGGCATATTTACCAGATAGCACACAATAGAACCAGGGGCATTGGGCTTTTTTTTAAATAACCATGAACCCAATGGCCATTGGAAAATTAACCCATGTCTTGAGAAATGGAATGATCTCAGTACTGCTTCCCTTGGCAGTCACCACCAGCACATCCTTGGTATCTCTCATAATCATATAGTTGTAAAGAATGCAAAAGAACATCAATCCAAGCGGGATCACCTTCTTCAGTGTGATGATCTCAACTCCTAGGAATGTCTTCGAGGTCGGCACAAACTCCTGCACATCGCTACCACCCGCATTAGCAGTAATGGCCTGAGAGACCCTGCATATGTGCCAAGACTTTCTGTTGACGAGGGTACCATTTTGAAGTCCAGAAGTAAACAATTGTCTGCTCTGGTTAGCCGCTTCAATCAGGGAACCACCTAATATGCCATATTTATCTCTTTTTGTCCTTTCTACAACCAAAACCTCAGATTTCCCCTTGGAGAAACCACTATTTAAACTAAATGTGACCTTACCAGAGATCCGAGAACTTACATTTCTGTGTGCAGGCGATACATATACACTGGGAATGACCCCACTAGCTCCAACTGCTACCTCCATTGCTGCATAACGTCTATCTTTTTCAAATCATCATGAATCGACTTATACTAATCCTTGAAGAACTTGGCGCTTGCAGTTGGTTGTTGTGTCGATTTGTGGCTTAAACCTGTTGTTTGACATTTTAGAAACTTCTACACATAGCTGTAGTCATCGGATGTTGCGCACGCCTTCTCTGCCTGTTCAATGCTTTAACTTTGCAGTTTGAGAACAATCCGAACATGCATGATTTGTTTGTCTTCTGATGCCTGGTTCCTCAAAATCTTAATATGCTGCCCAGAAAAATAGAGACATAAATGATGGTGCTTCTAAGCCATTGATTTGGCTCATGAATTAATGCAAGCTATAACAGAAAAACATCCGACCCTGGCTTAATATTTACACTGTAGAATAAATTTGACACCTAGCACTTGATGTGTAATGACATGCATCAAGATCGGCGCCTTAGATCTTAACTGACACCTCTATATTTGCAAGCTAAAAACCAGGCTGAGCATCTCTTTAGAGCACCTGCGCAACAAACTCTAATCTTGGCACCTATAATCACTCATCCATTGATTTTCTGGCATTCTATTTTGTGTTTGAGGATTTTATACACATAGATGCTTCTTCAATATATTTGATGAGTTGTGAAAAGAAAAATCGAGCTGAGGTTTGGTTCGTGACTTAACTCATGGCTTGTGGCTTGTAGATTGTGCGTTAGGCTTTGTGTTGAATGCACTTGACATGCAGATTGATAGACTTAGATTGACTTGATCGTGATATGGCTCAGATTGTTATAGCTTAGACTTAGGAAAAGATTTGGAATGCAGGTCAGAGCAATCAATGGAGGCTTGGTCTACAGATATTTGGAGACAAAACACTGGCCAAACATATTTTGGAAATGGGCATATTGAATGGAACATTGAGGAGATACTCCAAAAATACCAGTGCATTTTCATGACTAATCCTGTATGACTGCTCCTCTGCAAACCTGTAGCCTATCGGTAGTTTACTCTGATTATTTATGAGCTTAACAACTGAAAATATTTAGCTGTTCGCATGGAGAACTTATTCTTTTGCCTATTCCTACACTAACACTTTGCACTGATTCTTAATCAAGTAAACTCATGCTTCCAATGAAGCCATGTAAGAAATTTATTTGCTGACAAAATTCTTGATCTTGATCCCAAAAATAAAGGAATGCGTAGCCAACATAGATGTGTTCAGAAAAAATGATAGAAACAATCTTCATCTGACAAGAATATCTTGATCTTTATACTACTCAATGATTCTAGAAAATCGACAATAGGATCAATAAAATAGTAAAGGAATACCTCTTCAAGCTTCTGTTCTGACTGTAAACAAAAATGTTGTTGTTGGCTGTCCTCTCTGATCTTAATGATGAATGTGGACTGCTCAACCTTTGTCGGAGAAAAATGCATACTCAGTTTTTGATCTGAACCCTTCTGCTCCTCTTCACCATAACTCTCTTTATATCTGCTGCAAACTTTTAGTTCCTACAAATCTTGAAACTGTAGGGTGCCCTCATGATCTTCTGCAAATCTGAAAATGTCACTTGTTGATTTATCAATCTGCTCAACATCTTGAAAGTTTTCAAAGGGAACAATTTGATCTGCATAACAATCTAAGATAGTGGATGCATTTGGTATATTGTTTAAAGCATCACTAAGGTTATCATAGTGTGGATTATTGATCTCTTGATCATGATGAAGAGTATCTTCTGATGTAGCAAAGTCTTCATGAATGTTGGGATATTTATACAACAAATTGAACTCATGACAACATTCAGGAAATAGAAAGTCATCTGAAAATATGCCTTTACAAAACACATGGAAGGTAGCATGAAAATCAGCTAAAGAGATGATACTAGTAATAGGCAGAGACTGGTACCAATCACGAGCAATCCCTTCTAATGAAAAAAAAATAGCCGGATCTAAACATCCTCATGCACAACTTGCAACCGATGCATGTAATCATGAAAGTCCTGCAAATGTTCAGCTGGCACTTCCCACTCTTCTCCTCAAAATCTGGGAAGACTGTTTTCCCATTCATCTCTACTAGGTACTAGATTAGGGAAACCAACAATTTTTGAAAAATCACAGAATGCATACTTCTTAGCAAAGATCTGGTTCATGTTATACCAGTGGAGTCACCAACAATTTTCTGAACAATGGAGTCGCCACTGAATTTGTCCTTCATGGAGTCGCCAGATAGATAATTACAACCAAATGATGTCCAAGCTTTGTCTATCATCAAAGCTGGATCTTGTCGTCTCCCATGGAAGCTGGGCTTCAATCTCCTCTCCCCAACAACAACGCCAATTTTCTATCACTCCAAGAAACTCCTTAGGGTTGTAGGCTAATAATGCTTGGTAACTTAAGAATATGGTAGATTTTGTATGATTGGAACAATAGGATAACTCAATAGCTGATGAAAAGGACCACTTCATATATTCGAATAAGACAATGCTTTTAGAACTCAATGATCAAACAACAAAATCTGAATAGGATATGAAGAATACTAGTCTAGATAACCAAATACACGATGTGCAGGGTCATACAAGATAGCAAGAAAACCTTTAGTTCAAGTTCATGAGCTTAATAAGAAGATAACAATTCTTAGAAGCTGAGCTAAACTGAAATAAAGTACAGAATGATGAAAGTATGAGAAAATATGTCATTGAAAACAAAAGAGGACTGTGATTCTATTATGAATAAAGAGTCTAGTACAATAGCCAAAAAATGTCTCCTAGATTGCCCCCTTTGTCTCTTAGAAAAGCTAGGCATTTATAGCCCTCTACAATCAGTTTTCAGATCCTAAAACAATGGATTTGATATTCTAAAAATAGAAATTCAAAACTGATTTACAAAAGATAAGGAGAGATCCTCAAGATGAGGTCAATGTATATCTAAGAGTAGTAGATTGCTGATGAAGTGCAGTTTTAGCCTCCCAAGGCTGTTTGATTTGGTCCTCCAAAGATAAAATTCGAATTGGATGATGTGTGCAAAAACCCTGATATTCTGCCTTTGAAAAATATGCCAAATGTAGTTGAAAAACCTCTATTTGACCTTATCCCTCAAAACTAGCCTTTGAATTAGACTTGATAATTCAACACCTGTCCATTTGAAGTGGTTTCAAACCATTAAAACTCTAAAAATCCTAATCTGGGCAAAAATTCAGTTATTCTGGCCGTGACAGGCTTTCACCAGCTAATTTACCCGAAAATCCGCTTCTTAGCTGGTGAAAGGTGGAGCTTTCACCAGCTAACTAGCAAAATTCAAGACGGGTTAGCTGGTGAAAGCACAGAGTTTTTTAAAAATCAAATTTCTCAGTCATGGAGAGTCCGTTTTGCATGCTTGAATAGTCGATCGACATCTAAAAATCCTAAGATTTCCAATGGTGCTTTCAAATATGCATTTGGATCCTGGGAAGCTAGTCAAATATTACCTACAATATTAGGCATCATTCTTTCAAAAATGCCAGTGCATTTTTTATCGCTAACAGCATGATCAACACGAGGTGCCACATAAGTTTCAGGTGGGCGACAAAGTTTGGTTGCACTTGCAGAAAGAATGCCTCACAGGACCCCATTGGAAGCTTCGCCCACTCTGCTATGGGTCGTACATTATCACCAAGGTTGTGGGTAATAATTCTTTTGAGCTCAACAATCCTCCTTTCCTTGGCCTACACCTAGTGTTCAACGTGGATCTCCTTTGACCTTATTTCCCACCATTTTTGGACACCTCAGAGGTAGCAGAACAATTGACACCAACAGAGCCCAACCTCGACTGCATACAACATGAATCCAGTGATCATATTGTGGAAAAACATGTCAAGGGAACTCGCCAACAAAGGATCCATCTATATCGAGTTGTCAAAGCAAGGTAGCTCCTGCACCATGGCAAGTGGCTCACTCGGGGCCCAATTCAGCAGAAATATACTCATCTGATGGGGGCACTCAACGCAAGGAGACCATTTCTTCCTAAGGGGGGAGGATTGATCCATATGGATGTCGATAACCTCCCACCTATTCCAACTGGCTCATTTTGGCAGTTTTTTCCTAGTTTTCGGGTCCTTGACTTCTGAGTCCATTTTGAGGCCCTAAACAACGTTTTTAGGGCTTGGTACAATTAGATTGTAGATAAAGTCATATTCTAACAAAAACATGTGTATTCCTCGGACAGACCTTTCCAACGGGCTATCGTGCGCCTAAAACAGAGATCGTATGCAAAAGTTACAACCCCAAGAAGTTGATGTACTAACTTACCCAAACAGGGCCCACATGACTTTTGGCACTTCATCTCCTAGGGTTAGTTTTTTGGATGTATAGGGTTTTTGACATTCCTATATATTGTAAAAAGGCCTTCAAAGCCTCATTGTAACCATCTTCTTGTGAATGAGCGCAACCATCACATCTCTTCTCGGAGATAAGCCACCACCATTCTAGAAAACTTGTTTTTCGCTGCATTTTACAGTTTCAACTTATTTCCTTATTGTATGGAAACCAATTTACTATATATATGGTATTATGTGTTAAGCATCTTTTGATAATAATATGTATTCATTTCATTCTTCTCATAAAATACGGATCAAAGACATATCAAGCTACCATAGACCAAAATTTTAAAATTAAAGGCGAAAAAATTCAATATTTATATTAGGTGCAAGGTCAACCTGCAAACCAGACTCCAAATCAGGTTTTAAAGGTACACAACTCCATTGGAAGACATGTTTTGGGTTATTCAAAAAGTCTGATAAAGTTAAATTATATAATAATTATAGATAAATATTTTTTTCATCCCACATGGAAAAGAGTGTTGAAAAAAATTATTCACCAATTAAACCTCCAGAGATATGAACCATGATTCGTAAGAAAGTGAAGAGATACATAACCATCTATATAAATTGGAGAACCAATTTAGCGAATTGAGTGATAGGTCAGTGACAAATGTTAATTTGACAAACACACAAAAACAAATACAATAGATGGAACAAAAGATGGAACAAAATATGGATCAAAATATGGTTCAACAATTAAAAAAATGCATGGCATCCATGCTCTTACATACCCTAGAAGAGAATTTCCCTAAAGGTGATATTGGGATGCAAGAAAATCATGAAAATAGGGATAACAAAATTGTTGAACCCCAGTCACATATGGGGAAGATTTTAACAAATGTGCAGAACATAGATATTAAGTCTTAGGATCATGATTATTCATCGGTCCAATATCTACATCATCGAGGGGTCAACTCGACACTAAAGAACTACTTAATTCTCAATATTTATATGAGGAAATTTGATGGTAAAGATCCTATAATATGGATATTCTAGATGGATCAATTATTTTGTCTACACCAAGTGCCAACTTTACAAAAGGTAGTGCTTGCATCCTTATATTTATAACCTAATCAATTTGTTTGGTTCCAATGGCTTTGTGAGCAAAAAAATGATTTTATTATCTCTTGGTCCATTTTTATAGAATAATTTATAGCACATTATAGCGATATTAAGATCAACACATTCTTTAGTCAATTGATTTTATAGTCTCCAACAAAGACGTCCAATTATAGAACACATTCAACTATTTCAAAAATTGAGTCTCAAGGTAAAGAACATTCTAAAGGATAATTTGCTAGATCTTTTTATGGGCACTTTTAAGGTGAGCATTCAACATGAGGTGCATCTCTTCGGACCTAAATCCCTAGAGCATGCTTTTAGTGTGGAAAGGAAAGTTGAAAGTAAAAATATGACTACTATAAGGGTGTCCACTAATAACTATAGAGAGCACCATGTTCCCTCTCCTAACCTCACTCAACCTATAAGGTTGACACCTTAGAAAACAGATGAAAGAAGAGAAAAGGGACCATGTTTTGATTGTGACAACAAATACAGTAAGGGGCATAAATGCAGTGAGAGGAAATTAGTCTACATAGATTATGAAGAGGAAGACGATCAAGAACTAGAACAATCGCAAGATCTAGAACTAGAAGAGACTACTCGAACTTGGCATATCTTGTCATGAATTATTGGCATCACTACTCTGCAAACCCTCATTATAAAAGGATATATCAAAAAGAAAAATGTAACAATGTAGATTGATTCTGGTAGTACCCCTAACTTAATTCATTACAAGTTGTGTCTTACATTATGGAAGGAAAATCACATCTAGGACACATGACCTTTTGTGTGTCTTTGTTTTCTATCTCATGTCTTTCTATGTCTCATTTATATTTCATGTGTCTCATTGGCATCACTCTATGTCTCATTTTTCATCATAATGTGTCCACAACGTCTTTTCTTCCATCTTAGCATTGATATTTTTGTCCCATTTTGTGTCCTCTTTACACCCAACTTATGTCTTGCTAGTGTATTATTTGCATGTCAAAATGTTCTTATGTTTTTTTAACATATTCTTTACATGTAAGAATGTTCTCATCAGTGTATTTCTAACGAGATATCGCATGCCCAAATCCAAATTTGCATGCAAGAGTTATGGTCTTGAGAAGTTGAATGTCTCTTTTCTAGCTTCATGCACCTCACTTTTGGGATTCTAGATTCAAGTCTCTTCACCTTCTTATCTTTAAATTTATACTACATTTTGTAATAAATGTAAGCATTTACCTTTTGTTAGGGGCTTGGTGAATAGATGAAAATATTTCCATATATTTATTTTAATAGATTGATACCACTTTGTATGTGGGTTATTTATGGTGCATTGCTTAAGTGCATTGCTTATGTGCATAGTTTAATGTGAGTCTCTTATGGGCATCACTTATGGTGTGTTTCTTACGGTGCATCGCTTAAATGTACACAATTTAAGTGCATCACTTGTGAATGCGTCTCTTATGGTGTATTTCTTAATTACATCATATTGTCACTTAAAAGTGTTCTTATAAGATTATTACACCATCCTCACAAGTATGGATCAAAATAAGTAATCAAGAAGAATGCCTTATCACTAGCATAGTTCCTCTCACTTTGAAAGTAGTGCATGTTAGTTCGAGGGGTGTTGGTATAGGTGGTCATTTAGTGCCACCTTTTAAATGATCCTAATACTAGAAGTTTTCAGGTCATGAATTTCCAATGCATTTTTTCGAGGTCTTTCCATGAGTTCTTTGAGGTTCCAATGCCTAGCATAAAATCATTGAGTGACTCAACATGTAAACTTTATTTCCAACAAGTTTAGTATCATGATAAAATTTAATTTCAATCTCTTGTTATGATTTTTATTTTCTAAAATAATGTGCTCTTTCAATTCATAATATTAAGTTGAGGAAGAAAAAACACTGAAAAAGATATTATTACAAAATCATATTTTCTTAATGACAACTTTGTCTTTAAATTTAACCACTTAAATTTCAAAGTATTTGTAAAATTGTTCAATTTTTTAATAAAAATGTTGAAAATTTGATATCAATTTGATCATCTTTGTAAAAATATTGATAATTTGATGTTCTACTTAAAAATCATCTTTTCATAATAACTTTGTCTTTAAATTTAACAATTTAATTTTCTAAACATTTGGGACAATTAGATAATCAATTTCAAAGTATTTATAAAAATGTTGAAAATTTGATATCAATTTGATCATCTTTTTAAAAATGTTGACAATTTGATCATTTAATTTCACTAACTAGAAGCTCATTAAGATAAAAATTTATTTTGTCCATTAAATTTAACTTAAGTATGAAAATTTGATATCAATTTGATCACCTTTTTAAAAATGTTGACAATTTGATACTTTAATTTCACTAACTAGAAGTTCATTAAGATAAAATTTTATTTTGTCCATTGAATTTAACTCAAATATGAAAATTTGATATCAATTTGATCATCTTTTTAAAAATGTTGACAATTTGATCCTTTAATTTCACTAACTAAAAGTTCATTAAGATAAAATTTTATTTTGTCCATTAATTTTAACTCAAGGATGAAAATTTGATATCAATTTAATCATCTTTTTAAAAATGTTGACAATTTGATGCTTTAATTTCACTCACTCGAAGTTCATTAAGATAAAATTTTATTTTATCCATTGAAAAATGATTAATATCATGCAAGTTAAATGAAATTTCCTCAAGACTTTGTAACTTAGAACTAAAAATTCATTGAATACCTCATATAGTTTATAAAAAAAAAAGTTTAAATAACTCACATTTGGGAATCCAACAAAATGGGAATCTGACTTTGTAACTTAGAACTAAAAATTCATTGGATACCTCATAAAGTTTATAAAAAAAAAAATTAAATAACTCACATTTGGGAATCCAACAAAATGGGAATCTATCAAAATTATTTTAGTATGAGTGGAAAATATGTTTTTAATTGATAGAGTTTCGACTTCACAAAAAAATACAAAGGTTAAATGGCAAGTGAATAAAAAATGGTTTTAACAATATTTTTTGGTTAATAAAAACAACTTCTCACATCACAATCTTACACATCAAAATAAATTTATATTAATCCATGTATATTACATAATTACATTAAAATATTTATTTATTTATTTTTATTAAAAATATTATAAAATCTATTAAACTAATAACTATAATTTATTCTATTTATTTATTTTTATTAAAAATATTATAAGATTTATAAAACTAATAACTATAATTCATTTTTATTAGAGACTTTATAAAATCTATAATACTAAGAACTATTTAAAAAAAAATTACATTTACATTTATGATATCATTTTATGAAAGAATATCTCTGAACTATGTATACACTTTTTTTTTTTATTAGATTATAAAGCATTATTAATATAATTGTTTTTTTTAATTAATTATATATGTATATACTCTTTTTTTTTAATAAAACATTATTAATAGAATTGTTTTTTTAACTAATTATATAAGATATTCAATTTTTTTTTATGTTGAATAAAGTAATTTATTATGCTTAATTACGTCGAAAGGCGTATAGCTATTGGCAATGGGCACAATTAATAATCTTTTAATTTAAAATTCTAATCTGATGGCTAACAATTAAAGATGCTGGAATATTCTTAGTCGTCCTCCCAAATCATATCTTTGGGAGGATAAGCATATTCTATTTTAAGCATATTCTGTGTTAAGCATATTTTGATAATAATTTGAATTCATTTCGTTCTTCTCATAAAATATGGATCAGTGGTATCAGAGTGGTCTGCTCCTTATCATTTTTAATGCATGCCCCCAACGAGGTCAGGGTACAAAGAATTGGGTCTTGAGCTTGTTTCTCTTGAGGAAAAAAGCTCTCGCACACCCAAGCGACCTCTCATGGTAGGAGAAAATAAATATGACGGGACAAGATATCCCTTCAAAATGTTTCTCGAGCAAGCCCTTACACAACATAGGAACGAGATGCTGGACAATTTTGTGCAAATCCTTTGGTGACTACCAACAAGCGACACATCTTCGTCAAATGGAGGCGTCGCCCCCGACCCCTTCAAGGTACAAATCAAATTCGATATTCCTATATTTGAATTTCAGATAGACGCAGATGTTGTAGCCAAATGGTTGAATCTTCTAGAAGGGTATTTCTCTGTCCATAACTTCTCGAATAGAGAAAATATTACTTTTGTGCTCCTCAAATCCATTCCCCATGTCAAATGTTCGTGGGAAACTTTCTATGAGGAAAAGGAAACAGAGGAACCCTCATTATTTACAATCGTGGTTGCCTGGGAGTCCTTTAGGGATGCTATTAAGGAACAATACTACCCTGTTGGAAGTTATGATGACCTGTACACAAAATGGACCACATTGTGGCAGGAAAGAGACCAAGCAGTGCCCGAGTTCACAAATATATTTCATACCTTGCGCACTAAGCTGGGTATCAAATATTCTGAGCGACATATGGTGCTCAAGTATCATGACGGTTTGCATAGGTACATCCAGGCTGAAATGGAGTTTCTGGACATCTCATCCTTGGGCATGGCCTATTGATATGCCGTCAAAATCGAGCAGAAGCTCAAACAAAAGAAGCGACAATTTGGGCCTGGGAACCCCTCACAGCAAAAGCCAGGAGAGGGCGGCCCCAACCCGCAGAAGAAAGGACAAAGCATAGATAGACTGCCTCGGGACAACCAGTCTAGGTCGCAAACAAAGAAGGACACCAGAAATACAAAGAAAGATATCGGGAAATGGTGTGACTTCCATAAGAGCCCCTGGCATAACACTATTGATTGCCACTCAAAGTAGTCATTGGTAGCTGAGGTGAAAGCCTTTGAATCAGATGTGGGTTCCGACTTGAAGTTAGAACTAGAAAGGGGGAGACAAATCATTGACGCAGAACCCAGTGCTACCGTTGCTACCACCAAGCTCCATCCCGGTGAACCAAACGAGCCAGAGGAAGGGGAGCACCTTTTTCATTCACAGATGTGGGTGAAGGGTACCCCGCTGCACTTCATCGTTGATAGCGGTAGCCATAAGAACCTAATATCAACAGAGGTTGTCAAGAGACTCTCCCTACCGACAACGCCACACCCGTAGCTCTACACCATCAAATGGCTCTGCCAAGGAAGCGACATCCGCGTCTGCCAACAATGTCACCTGTCATACAATATCAAGCCCTTCAAAGATGAGGTATTGTGTGATGTTTCCCCGCTCGAAGTTTGTAATGTTATTTGTGCCAACCATATTTATGGAAACGCCATGTTGTATATGAGTCTAGGCTTCGCAGTTTTATTATTACTTTGAACAAGAAATTGTACAAGATACCCGAGGCAGTCCCACCTAGTGCTATTTCCTTAATCTCTGCCAAGAAATGCAAGAAGGTCATATCTTGGAAATAGAAGTTTGTCTTCTTCGTGATTCGCTCTCAGAATGAGCGAAAGATTTCAACCACATCCAGGGTCTCCGCGACCGACCTCTCCTCACAATAGAAGCAAGTGGATAAGGTCGTGGAAGAATACTCAGATATCTTATCCTCATCTACCGGGGTACCTCTGCACTGTCAGGTCAAGAACCCCATCAATCTGATCCCTGGTGCACCACTTCTCAATGGGTCAGTCTACCACCACTCTCTATTAGATAATGAGGAGATCAAGCAGTAGATCCAATAATTTCTCCACAAATGGGCACATCCATCCCAACTCATCACCTTGTAGGAGCTCAATCATGCCGGTACAGAAGAAAGATGGAACCCGACGACTTTGCATTGATTACCGGGTCTTGAATAAAATCACAGTAAAAAACCGGTACCCGATTCCTCAAATCGACAACCTCCTTCATCAAATCACGGGGGCCAAACACTTCAATAAGATTGATATAGAGTCTGAATACCACCAGGTCCCGATAGAACATACAGATGTATGAAAGACCGCCTTCAAGTCAAAGGAATGTATTTTTGAATGGTTGGTCATGCCCTTTGGTTTGACAAATGCTCCAACCACTTTCATGAGGATGATGGATGATATCCTATGACCATTCACCAATACTTTTGTAGTGGTGTATTTGGATGACATTCTCATTTACAATAAGACTTGGGCAGAACACTTGCAACATATTCAACAGGTTCTACACACCCTGCGAAAACACAAGCTATACACCAACTTAAAAAAATGCTCCTTCGGCATGGACAAGGTCCATTACTTGGGCTACATCGTTGATCATCATGGAGTACATGTGGATCCAGTAGAGATCCAAGTCATCTGTGACTGGCTAATGCCAACCACACTCACTAAGCTTCAAATCTTCTTGGGCCTTGCCAATTTCTACCGCAGGTTCATGATGGGTTTCTGTCATATTGCATGGGCCCTCATTCAAGTAACTAGGGGTGGTGGTAAGGTGAAATTTTTGTGAGACCGGTCCCAAACACAAACGTTCGATGATTTGAAGAAGCGTTTGTGCTCAACCCCAATACTTTCACTACCTGACCTACAACAACTCTTTGAGATCGAGACATATTCTTCAGACTATGATGTGGGCGTCATCCTCACTCAGCAGGGCCACCCCGTGGCCTATCATAGTGAGACACTCTTAGATGTTGTCGGTAAGTAACCTACTTACGACAAAAAAATGTACTCCATTGTGCAAGCCTACCACCAATGGAGACATTGCATTCTTGGGAAGGAGACAGTCATCCACATTGATCATAAGCCATTTTAGTTCATGCAGAAAAAAGGAAAATTGCAGAATGACCTCCATCAGAAGTGGTTCACATACTTGCAACAATTCCACCTCAACATCAAGTATAAAATGGGAAGCACCAATCGCGTCGTTGATTGCCTCAGCAGACCACTAGTTGTGACACTCACCACAATGCTAGACTCTTGTGGCCATGAGACCTCTAGATGGCCCCAAATCTATGAGAAAGACTTAGACTTTGCCACCACCTACCAAATGTTGAGTGCAAACACAATTATCGCTAATTTCCATCTTCAGGATGGGATGTTGTGCTATCTGGGCCATATCTACGTTCCATCAAGCGAGTGAGCGAATTTGATTTGGGAAGCCCACTATAATCGGGTGGAAGGACACTTCGACATCAAAAAGACAGTGGAAATGCTACAAAAACATTTCTACTGGCTGAAACTTTGACAGGAGGTCAACAAGAATATCAGGTCCTACACTCCCTGCGTTATTGCCAAACCGAACACTAAGAAATATGGTTTGAACACCCCTCTGCCTACTCCTGACAGGCCATGGGAATCCATCTCAATGGACTACATGTCGGGCCTCCCGTCCACCAAGCGGGGAAATGACTGTGTTTTTGTGGTTGTTGATCATTTTTCTAAGATGGCGATTCTAGCCGCATACAAGAAGAGCATCACAGCAAAGGCCACTACCAAGCTCTTCTTTGAATGAGTCTGGGGACATTTTGGAATCCCACAAACCATTGTCTCTGATCGGGATAGTCGATTTCTTAGCACATTCTGGTCGAGCCTCTGGTCATTGTTGGACACCAAGCTCACCAAATCCATGACCTTCCACCCCCAAACAGATGGCCAAATCGATGTCATAAATCGAATGAACGTGCATATCCTGCACATGTATAATTCCAAGAACCCTCGCACATGGGATGAGAGTCTTCCCTATGTCCAACATAGCTAAAATCAAGCCCTGCATAGCTCAACCAACCATAGCCCCTTTAAGGTGGGGTTGGGATTCCAACCATTGGGTCCCATAGATATTGCACTTCCCCTTGTGGTCACCTCGGTTGAATCATCTCCTGCTCCAACTGAAGCTAACAAAGCCACCTAGTTCATTGAGCAGATCCAACACATCCTCCAACAGGTTCAAGATATCCTACAAAATTCCAATGACAAGTACAAGCAGTGGCATGATCAACACCAAGTGCCACATAAGTTTCAGGTGGGTGACAAAGTTTGGTTGCACTTGCAGAAAGAATGCCTCACAGGATCCCATTGGAATATTCGCCCACTCTGCTATGGGTCGTACATTATCACCAAGGTTGTGGGTAATAATTCTTTTGAGCTCAACAATCCTTCTTTCCTTGGCCTACACCTAGTGTTTAATGTGGATCTCCTTCGACCTTATTTCCCACCATTTTTGGACACCTGAGAGGTAGCAGAACAATTGACACCAAAAGAGCCCAGCCTCGACTGCATACAACATGAATCCAATGATCATATTGTGGAAAAACATGTCAAGGGAACTCGCCAACAAAGGATCCATCTATATCGAGTTGTCAAAGCAGGGCAGCTTTTGCACCATGGCAAGTGGCTCACTCAGGGCCCAATTCAGCAGAAATATCCTCATCTGATGGGGGCACTCAAAACAATGGAGACCATTTCTTCCTAAGGGGGGAGGATTGATCCATATGGGTGTCGGTGGCTTCCCATCTATTCCAATTGGATCATTTTGGCAGTTTTCCAGTTTGGCAGTTTTTTCCTAGTTTTTGGGTCCTTGACTTTCGGGGCCGTTTTGAGGCCCTAAACAACGTTTTTAGGGCTCACTACAATTAGATTGTAGATAAAGTTAGATTCTAACAAAAACATGTGTATTCCTTGAACAAACCTTTCCAACGGGCTATCGTGCGCCTAAAACAAAGATCGTATGCAAAAGTTACAACCTCGGGAAGTTGATGTACTAACTTACCCAAACGGGGCCCACATGACTTTTGGCGCTTCATCTCCTACGGTTAGTTTTTTGGATGTATAGGGTTTTTGACATTCTTATTTATTGTAAAAAGGCCTTCAAAGCCTCATTGTAATCATCTTCTTGCGAATGAGCGCAACCGTCACATCTCTTCTCAGAGATAAGCCGCCACCATTCTAGCAAACTTGCTTTTTGCTGCATTTTACAGTTTCAACTTATTTCCTTATTGAATAGAAACCAGTTTACTATATATATGGTATTATGTGTTAAGCATCTTTTGATAATAATCTATATTCATTTCATTCTTCTCATAAAATACAGATCAAAGACATATCAAGTTACCACAGACCAAAATTTTAAAATCAAAGGCTAAGAAATTCAATATTTATATTAGGTGCAAGGTCAACCTGCCAACCAGACTCCAAATCAGGTTTTAAAGGTACACAACTCCATTGGAAGAACTATTTTGGGTTATTCAAAAAGTCTGATAAAGTTAAATTATATAATAATTATAGATAAATATTTTTTTCATCCCACGTGGAAAAGAGTGTTGAAAAAAATTATTCACCAATTAAACCTCTAGAGATTTCAACCATGATTCGTGAAGAAAGTGAAGAGATACATAACCATCTATACAAATTGGAGAACCAATTTAGCAAATTGAGTGATAGGTCAGTGACAAATGTTAATTTGACAAACACACAAAAACAAATACAATAGATGGAACAAAAGATGGAACAAAATATGGATCAAAATATGGTTCAACAATTAAAAAATTGCATGGCATCCATGCTCTTACATACCCTAGAAGAGAATTTCCCTAAAGGTGATATTGGGATGCAAGAAAATCATGAAAATAGGGGTAACAAAATTGTTGAACCCCAGTCACATATGGGGAAGATTTTAACAAATGTGGAGAACATAGAGATTAAGTCTTAGGATCATGATTATTCATTGGTCCAATATCTGCATCATCGAGGGGTCAACTCGACACTAAAGAACTATTTAATTCTCAATATTTATATGAGGAAATTTGATGGTAAAGATCCTATAATATGGATATTCTAGATGGATCAATTATTTTATCTACACCAAGTGCCAACTTTACAAAAGGTAGCGCTTGCATCCTTATATTTATAACCTAATCAATTTGTTTGGTTCCAATGGCTTT
>JASDQU010100996.1:0-11675 GCA_032191745.1 Picea mariana
AACCATGGTGCATTGTTTTAAGGGACCATACATCATACACGAGGTGTGTATCCAATGGGACGTGGGACATGCAAATTGGAACCATTTGACTTGGAGTTGTGGTCCACATTGATAATTCTTCCATACTCCATGAAATAAATGGTGTAGTTTAAACATTTTTTATTTTTTATTTTTTCGCAATTATCATATCATATAAATGTGGTAATATAATTGTTATTGAAATTACAATTTTATATTTCTTAAATCATGGATTAATGTGTTAATATAATTGCTATTAAAATTATAATTTTATATTTCTTAAATCATGGATCTAATATATAAATTGATTTGGGATACTTAATGTAGGCATGAGGGATAGCTCGCATGGCAAGATGTGCGTATAATTTTTCAGTTTGAGGAGAGGTCACGAGTTCAAGCCTGGCTATGAGTTCCTCGGGCTGCTACTTTCCACTCCCATATCATCCACTATGTGGAGAAGTATCAGGGTGGATTCCCAGCGGATTAACTTCCATCTAAAAAATATATAATTTTAATCACTTAAATTTACAAATTTCTAAATTTTCGATAAATTTAGAACAAAACTCTTTGAAAAGAGTACTTGGATCCACCGTACTTGATGGAGTTGTCGTCACACTAATCGAAGACCTATTAAATCATTCAAATCGTATTACATGGCATTAAGACAAAATTTCATTGGGTAAATGTGGCACTTGGGGACAATTTTATGAAGAATCCGAGAAGGATGGAGTTTCCATGTTATAAATCGTGTAAGTTAATTTTATGGGGTCGAATTCACATGAATCATAGCATGGAGCCTCACATGTAACATTTACCATGAATCCACCCCTAATTCAAATTAAGTAAGTCACGTGTGATGTCTGCTAATGCATTACATGGAGTCAATGCAACCACCTTCATATTCCTTAAAGTTGTGGGTTATCATAAAGTCGTGAACTTGTGCTTTTATTGCTTTGTTCATGGAGCGATTTCATAGTGGGACTTGGAAATACATTACCATGGCTATCAATATGCATTTCAATAGATAATTTAATGCTTCATATGTTGGAATATATATCATTCGAATTGAAAAGGAAAATAAAGAAATAAAAAGAAAGAAAAGACATGATCTAAGAATGAGAAGATACGAGTGAGTTAGGAGATAATGCAAGGATGAAATAAATAGGGTAGGTGCAAAACATTTAATTAGTAAGGGACAAAATGTCAGGAAAGTAAGTAATCCTTCATCCCCTTTCCCTCATTGCATCATTCAAAACATAGAGTTTCATTCGGAACAAGGAGTGTGGTTTAGGGTTCATTCTCGTCCAAACATTAATTCCTGTCCAAAATTAATGAGTGCTCTATATGCTCAAATATATACCATAAAATCTAAAGTGTTTTATATTGGATGATATATATTCATCATATAGAGAATTAAATGCTCTAATGTGGAGTGAATATTTTTTTCCCATTACCATGAGTCTAATATGATGAAACTATGGGTCTATACTTGTAATACCACCAGGTTGAACCCTAGTTTGTAAATGCACATATGTTTTATACGTTGGTGAGCCAAGATGTTATAAGCAAGAGTGCATGTGTATATATGATTTAGGTTGGTGATCCTGTATGTTGAAAGGTTTGGTGAGATTAGCTTTGTAAATTGAATCACTCATATATTAATAAAATACATCACTGCTACAGACCAAGTCAGACAAAAGAGTATGGAGGGCTAGGACTTGATGAGAGGGAAAGGGGATAAGTGATTAAGAAAAGGGGCTAAGTCAAGGGGGCTTAAGCCAAGGGAATACTATAATATCTTCCGAAATTCCTATGTCTTATGATACGATGTTATCCTAAGTTCTTAAGTGAGGGGAACACATTACCAAGTGGAGGAAAAGGTAGTTATTTGTTTTCCATGTGTCAGGATGGGAACATGCACATATAATGTTGGGAATTTAGCATAATTCTCATCCATTCTTCCATTTTAATCATCTGTAACTTTTTCTAGAGGGTATGAGCGGTGAAGTTGTGGTTACCCTATAAATCCTAAATGGTTTGGATTGGAGAAGCATGTTGTTAGGCATGTGGAGCATTCTCTTTGGGAGAGAGAATTTTCGGGAATATGTTTCCTTGTGTGTTGGCCTAGTGGGTTCCATAAATATTTGATAGAATCCTTGTGTTCCAAGTTCCATAGCTCTCTGAGACTTCCTGACCAGCCTATTACTCAAGCCTTGGAAGGGAAGTGGGACAACCAAAGGATTGTGCAAGAGTGAAGGGGTGCACTTCCTTGGGTGGGATAGACTATGGGGAATGAGAGGTTGTGAGGAGAAATTCCACTAGAGTTGGTGTCATTGGCCTTGTCATGTTATGCTAAGTGTTTTATGAACTTAGTGGGACTTGGGACAATACATTTACCTTGGTGGAGTCATATCCCTAGCTCGAGGCTGACTTGTTGTTGAGAGTGAATGAATAGTAGATTCTATGGATGGGAGGAATGCCTGAGGTCTACATCCAATCAATGATTTTTTATTAAAATATAAGTGTTATTTTATGTTTTCATTTCGATCATTGCATGGTTATTCATGCTCATTATGTTATGCTATAATTGTATATAAATATGCATGTATTCTATGATGTAATACTGCATAATTATGTTCATATGTAGAGAATATTAATTAATAAATGGTATCGGATAATTAATGGGATAAATTGAATAAAATTAAAAAATTCAATGCTTGACAGAAGGTGGGGTTTTAGTGATGATTCCCGGGTGGGGTCCTGGGAACATTACAAAGGAAATAACACTACTCTCTACTTTAGTACCTACGACAACCAACTCTACCTCTGATCCTACCACCATGCAAAAAAAACCTTTTGTACTAACTTTGCATGTGCCACATGCTCAAAATATCGCCATTATACCCACCATTTTCCATATCTACCCTAGTTCCGAGAGACAATAGTAGCAGTTCATAAAACATCCCTACCCAAACCTAATCCAACCACACATCATGTAATACCATAGTTTTGAGTCCTTGTATAGATAATTTATTTTGTTTATTTGAGGAAAGGACTGAGTGCCCAAATAATTAAAAGAGGTCAGAGTGCCCAGTAAATGTAATATTTTTATCGTTATTAGTTTTGAAATATATCGCTGGCTCAAGATGGAAAAGGAAAAGAGTTATAGGGGGGTATGATTCCATGAGACAAGGGGTTAAAGGGGGTAATTTATATTTTACTTACCCATATTGTAATTTTGGAGAGAAAGAGGTAGTTACATGAGCTTCTTGGTGAAAATTTCATGTGGTTCTTTATTACATGTAATTACGTAAACACCTCTTGTGGGGTGTTTGGGGGCTCTTCTCAAAATTTTCACTCTTTCAATCTATTTTTGGCTCATTCGTTCTTTCTCTTGGTTGGGACATGGGGACAAACTGTTGAAGGAAAGAATCCATTGTTTTGATTGTTGTAGTAATTACAATTGTTTGTTAGCCATGAATTGGTGCCTATATGCCTAATATTGATTGGCATGTGTTAAACCTTGTTCATAGTTGTGAATCTTGAGAGTTCCAACATGGATATTCTTGACCAGATGCACTAGATCCATGGAAAAAAGTGGACATCTTGAGGGACTGCATGGAAGTGAAGGGGGTTCATTGTCTTGGGGTGGTGTAGTCTGGAGAGAAGAGAGTTTGCATACTTTGGATTGTTGTGTGTTGAGAAACATGTGAGAGCTTGAGTATTGATTGGTTTGGGAATTTGAGTGTCGCTCTGGAATGTGTTCTCATGGAGGCATGGCCCTAGGTCGAGGGTGACCAGTTGTTCAGACTTGGATCAACAATGTTTAAGGTTGGGTGGAACGTCATTGGTCTATATCCAGTACATGATTGGTTTTTATTAAGATAAGTGCTCTTTGTCATTTGTTTCTCTACTTGTATATTTATTTCCGCGATGTATTATTTCTTATATATGGGATTCATATTTGTAATGTGCTTGCTTGTCAGTCATGTATATGCATGCCATGTTTAAGCATTTCTTTTAAGTCTAGCATGAATCTTGATTATTTCATTTCTTTCATGCTTCTCTAATAGTCAAATTCTATAATAAATTGAACTCAGTTCTTGACGTGAGGCGTGTAGAAGCACAAACTAGCCTACTAGTGGCTTGGTATGTTATAGATTGGTATCAAAACATTCTTGAAAAGGATTTTTTTAGGTAGAGTGGATTCGCCCGGTTGATGCGTACATTAGAGATTGGTATCAGAGCTATAGGTTACAACATTGGGCCTTAAAGGCCTGCCACGGGATCGAGACTTTATTTGAAAATAGATTAATTCGCTACAGGACAACATAAGTTGTTTGTATGAGAATCTTGTTGGAAATAGTTTGTGAATCAAACAAGATAGAGGAAGCAAAGAATACCCCTATGCATTGAGGAGAATTTGAGTGCAAAGACAATTGTGCGTT
The DNA here is from genome assembly GCA_032191745.1 of Picea mariana. Taxonomy (NCBI): domain Eukaryota; kingdom Viridiplantae; phylum Streptophyta; class Pinopsida; order Pinales; family Pinaceae; genus Picea; species Picea mariana. The sequence goes on from JASDQU010100996.1 coordinate 4,467, forward strand.
GTTGAATTTCTGAAAGAGTTATGTGTGTTTACCCTGAATTAAGAATGAAGATGTATGTGCATGAAATAGATTTGGGGATGCACAATATTAAGGGGAGTGAAGTGACAGAAATATTGATGAATCTCACTACAAATATGAGTAGTTTCAATATTGAAAAGAAGGTCTCGGCTGCTCAAACCGACGTGAATGATGATAGTCGATATATATATATATATAAAGGAAAACAACTATAAATGGTTTATAAATAAAAGAGCAGAGTTACATAGTTAAATGAGAATGAGTGAGTATGGAACCCCGTGCAAGAAATTAACTTTTGTTCTCAAGAACTATAAACCCGAAACAGTTTAAATTCTAACTGCTTATCTCTAGATATCAACAGTTAATATCAAAAGATTGAGGATCGATACCTATTGGGACATCTTCACCACATTAACACCATGATGGAAACCTGATGCAGAACCCCTTCTCTCATAAGGGTTGCGTGACCTCCTAGTTAGGATCTTCGATTCTAGAGTTGGGTGACTCTTTGAAACCTATTGGCCTCATTTTGTGTTAAACATTGGTCCCCTTGGCTCCCTATGCAGGCTTCACGACACCCACGACCTTCCCTTTCGCACTCTGCAAAAATATCAGAGTGTCGGAGTTAGCACCTTTTCTCTTTGCCCTTCCTTCGATGTGATCTTGGGTGATGACCACGCAATTGTGGGTGTGACCACAAGCGGTTTGAGGTAAAACTACGTTTGGGACCGCAATTCTCCTTGAGCCTCCACGTGTCTTCCTAGAGAAACCAAGGTATGGATTGCGGCCCGCCCTCGACTTTTTAAAGTTCGTGCAACTCCTATCCCCACAATTCGATATGACTGTCGATCTCACGATCTTGATGGTGCTTCTAGATAGATGACTGAGATCTGTTCCTTGGAATCAACTGTTGGGATCTCCCTCTCCCCCATCGATGACTGTGGGCGATTCGAAAATCCAGACTTCGGAATTCTCGAATTTTAAACCTTGGTTTCATTTGCAGAGAAATCTTCCAGAGCAGAAGATCTGCTGACACACGTCCCCTTCAATCAACGACTGTGATCTCTACGGGTCTCCAAGCTTTGGGGTTTTGAAATCTCAACCCTCCTTTCTTCCGCACTCCAATTTCTCGGAGCTGACGATCTGCGAACACCTGTCATGTTCAATCAACGATCCTGCTTTCACCTCGGGTTTTTGAACTTTCAACTCATATCAATGGTCCTGTGACCCTCCTCTCGATTGACGGTCAATATCTCCTTCGGGTTTCAGACTTCGGCAATCTCAATTCTCAAATTGAAAATCCCTCAACAAATTTCCTAGAGCTCATGATTTGCTGAAAAGTGTCCACTGACAAATCGATGACCCTCGGTTCTTCGGCTCTTCGAGATTAGGGTGTTTCAACACCTCACCTTTTCCTTCCTCTAGATCTCATGACCCACCGACACATACCCCTCTGGATCTAACGGTCCAAATTCACTTCGGCTCTTCGGCTCTTCGCGCTTTGTGGATCTCAAGTTTCAAACTTGCCTCCTTCCAAACTCACGATATATGATGGCTCAGATTTGCTTGATTGATCCAACACTTTATGTTCACTTTATACAATCTAACGGCTCAAGTCTGCCTCAGATGATCGAACGATTAAGATTTCACTTCGAAAATCCGGAACTCCGGACAACAGAAGTTTCAAGTCTCAAACGTCGTTGGGTTCTTTCTCCTATGTGTGTGTGAAGCATTAAATCTCATGCACCTTGTCTTGAATGAGATGGTTGTTGATCCCTTTCATTGTGATCCAACGACCATGGTCGCTCCCCCTCCTGAGCTTCATATTTCTTCCAACTTAGAATATTTTCTAAGCCTTCAAGTCTTTCGACCTTTGCTCCTCCTGCGAGTCTAACTCTTAGATCTTATTAACACTTATGAAAATTTATATCTCTTATGAGCTTGGTCCTTAAAGGGTTTCGACTTTCCATGCACTCCTTGTGTTCTCGTATTTCGATAAACTCGGTTCGAAGGATTTCTTGAAAATAAATTCTTCTCGCCCTCTTGGCATTCTCCTTTTTCTCGGTGCACACCTTGCAATTGGTTATTACATAAGGTTTGAATTCTTGCGGAAGACTGTGCACTCCTTGCAACAGTCACTTTGCACTCCTTGCAAAGGGAAAGTTTCGTGCTATCTCTTCTGAGCTTCAGAACCGAAACAGATCCTGTCAACACACTCCTTGCATTTTGTGTGCACACCTTGCACCAATTTCAACAAAAGAGAAACAATTGAAACTTATCCTAACATTCACAGTTCCATACATGCATTTACAGAAACAACAACAACAACAAATTTGCAAGAAATAACAACATCCACACACATTGGATCAATTTTCCTCTGTTGTATTCATTCAAAATAAAAATGGTTACAACTACAATCAAAACAATAACTACAAACTCATAAATCTCCTACTAACTTATAGCTAGCCTCCTTTGGGCGTACACAACCTCTATTTATCTCAGAGGGTTCTTAGGGTTCCCCCCGACTACTTATCTAATCGAAAACCTAACCCAATGGCTATCTTAGTCCAGTCGCATTCCAGAGGAGGAGTGGAAACTCCCACTTCACTCACAATCGTTCAAGCGTGCTTCATAATATTTTCCGGAACTGAGTTTAGGCGTGCTTCAAAATATTTCTCGGTGCTGAGTTCAGGCATGCTTCAAAATATTTGTCCTAAATGCTAGCGTTGAGATTCTGAAAAGATTCTCAATCATTTAGTGGTCCTGATCTGCGTGATCACTAATGATGCTCCTGCATCATACTCCCCTTGACAAAACTTCATGGACTCCTGTCCATGAGCTCCTGCACCGAATTTCCATGCTTCTGGATATCAGCTTCATTTTCCCAACTAGCATCTTCTATTGGGTGTCCCTTCCACTTGACTAGATATTCAAAATAGGTCTTCCTCCTGGTCTTCTTGTCAATCCTATGATCAACGATCTTCTCCATCTGTGGTTTTTCTGCTATAGGCATTTGTTTCTCCCACTGAATCTTCTCTCGATCTTCTGATCCCTCTGTGTCGTCTTTCCTGTAAGGATAAAGGTCTGAAACGTTGAATATGGGTGATATGTCCACATCATCTGGAAGCTCAATCTCATAAGAGTTTGCATCAAACTTCCTCAAGATATTACATGGCCATATCTTCTTCATATTTAACTTGTTATACGTTCCCCTAGGGAACTTTTCTTTCTTGAGATGTGCTAGAACCTGATCTCCAACTTCAAATTGAAATTCTCTACGATGTTGATCAGCTCTGCACTTGTACTCTTGGTTAGAACTCTGCAACTATCCTCTGATATGGCTATGGAGCTTTTACATTTCTGTAACAAAATATTCTACTCCAACGCTCCTGGTCTCACTCTGTTCCAAGTCTCTCAACTTATCCCCTGGGTTGCATTTTATACAATATTTGGAATGGGATTTTTCCAGTGCTCCTGTTTGGTGAGTCATTGTATGCAAATTCTTCTTGTGCTAGAATTTGATCCCACTGATTATGATGCTCAGTGACCAGACTCCTCAATAAGTTTCCCAAACTTTTGTTTACCACCTCAGTCTATTCATCTGTCTAAGGGGATAAGTTGAGCTAAAGGAAAAATCCATCCCCAACTTCTTCCATGGTGTTCTCCAAAAATGACCAACAAATTTTGTGTCTTTGTCTGAGACAATGCTTCTGGGTAGGCCATGAAGTCTCACAACTTCCTTAAAAAATAGATTTGCAACATGTGTTGCATCACTGGTATTATGGCATGGGATAAAGTGTGCCATCTTTGAAAATCTATCCACCGCCAAAAATATGGAATCAAATCCTCTTTGCGTTCTTGGCAGTCCCAACACAAAATCCATGCTTATTGCATCCCAAGGCCTCTCTGGCATTGGAAATGGTTGATACAATCCAATGTTCTATCTTTTTCCTTTTGCGTGTTGGCAGTTTCTACATCTGTTCACAAACTTTATCACTTCTATTCTCATACCTGGCCAAGAGTATGAACTACTCAATTGTGCAAATGTTTTATCATGGCTTAAATGCCCAACCAATCCTCCACTATGCTTTTCCTTCAAAAGGTTATCCCTCATTGATCATTTTGATATGCACAACTTATTTCCTTTGAACAACAATCCCTCTTGAATCATATACTCTTCCCACTGGCTTCTATCTCTTAGAACATGATTTGCACATGGTTCATATTCTTCCTTGAAATATTTATCATCACAATACATGTCCTTAAGGTGTTCAAACCCCAAGGTCTTCACCTGAAATTATTGTAGAATCAAACATCTCTTGCTTAATGCATCATAAAATTTGTTAGCATTCCCTGCAATATGTTTTATAACAAAAGTAAAATTCTGCATAAACTCAACCCATTTTTCATGCCTCTGATTCAATTTTTCCTTTCTGGTTATGAATTGTAAATCCTGGTTATCGCTATACAAGACAAATTCCTGTGGGACAAGGTAGTGTCTCTGCTTCTTCAAGGCTTGAATTATGGCATAAAAATCCTTATGATACATGGAGTATTTTCCTTTGGTCTCATTTAGCTTCTCACTTAAATAAGCAACAGGTCTATTATCCTAGCTCAAAACTGCTCCAATTACAACTCCACTTACATCACATCTCACCTGAAATGTGTTTTCAAAATTTGGCAAGACTAGAATTGGTCATTCTGTTATTTTCTCCTTCAATATATTGAAGCTCTTAAAAGCCTCCTCTGTCCATTTAAAAGACTTGTGCTTCTTCTTCACTGTATCCACCATTGGCGCACAAATTTCACTCAAGTCTCTAATGAACTTCCTATAGAAACTTGCTAATCCATGGAAGCTCCTTACCTGAAACATACTCTTTGGTGACGACCATTATTTGATTGCTTTCACCTTCTCTGGATCCATCTTCAATTCATTTGAAGAGATCACAAAACCCAAGTAAATGAGTTATGTCTTCATAAAAGAGGACTTCTTCAGATTTATCAACAACTTCTCTTGCTGTAGTCTCCTCATCACTAGTGTCAGGTGCCTCAAATGATCCTCTCTAGTCCTGCTAAAGATCAGTATATCATCTAGATATACAACCATAAACTTTCCAATGAAATCTTTTAGTATTTCATTCATCAACCTCATAAAAGTACTCGGGGCATTTGTTAAGCCAAATGGCATAACAAGCCACTCATACAAACCATCATTTGTCTTAAAGGATGTCTTCCACCCATCACCTTCTCTCATTCTAATCTAGTGATATCCACTTTTGAAATCTATTTTAGAAAATAAATTTTCTCCACTTAAACAATCCATTAAATCATCCATTCTTGGTAAAGGAAATCTATACATGATGGTGATATTGTTAATGGCTCTCGAGTCTATACACATTCTCCATCCTCCATCCTTCTTTGGACTCAACACAGTTGGTACTGGGCATGGACTCAAGCTCTCTCTAACCAAACCCTTGTCTAACAATTCATGGACTTGGTTCTTCACTTCCTCATTCTCTCAAGGTGCCAACCTGTAGGTTTCTTTTTTTGGCAAACTTTCTCCTGGTATCAATTCAATATGGTGGTTGATACTTTTGACGAGTGGTAATGAGTTAGGAAACTCATCCACCACTATGTCATCAAAGTTATCCAGCGATTCCTAAACTTCTTCAGGAAAATCATCCATCAAAGTACATGTAAGGATAACTCTGGGTTTCCTCACCACAACAAACTACATCTCATGTTGTTTCTTGAATTCTTTCAGGAGTTCCTTCCCACTCATGAGAAGTATTCTTGTGATGGCTTCCTCTTTCACCTTCTTCTCCTCTATTGGCAACAACATGTGTGTTCTACCATTCTTCTCCAAGGTGTATGTATTCTTCCTCCCATCATGAATGACATTCTTGTCAAACTTCCATGGTCTTCCCAACAAAATATGGCATACATCCATGGGATTTACATCACATAGAATTTCATCTCTATATCCTCCTATCTTAAATTCAACCAAGCATTGTTTAGTAACCATTAACTGGTGTCCTTTCTACAACCATGAGACTTTGTATGGCTTCAAATGTGCAGTTGTCTCCAACTTCAATTTCTCCACCATCTCCATGCATAATAAGTTGTCAGTGCTCACATTATCAATTATGACCTTGCATACTTTGTCTTTAGTCATACAAGCTGTCCTGAAGAGACTGTTCCTTTGAACTGTCTTTTCAACTTCTGCCTCTAGTTTTAAGAGAACCTTCCTCAACATCAGGGATCTTCCATCCTATGCTCCTTCTGCTTCATCATCCCTTCTCTGTGCTTATGAAATGTGAGCTTCACCTCCTCCTTCTTTCTTTTTCTCGGTACATTCCCAAGACATGTGTCCTATCTTTCCATAGGCATATCATCTTACTTCTCCTCCTCTGTTTCTTTCTCTTCCTCTAGAAGAACTTATTCCACCACCCTGTCTTCCTCGGGAAATTCCTCCTCTTTCCGATTGACTATGTGGTTTCTCAATCTCATTCTTATACTTGTGTGCTTTGTCATGGGTAACTCCCTTGCCTTTGTTTGGGGCTGGGCTTTTTCCTCTTTCTCGCTGGATTTTTTTTCTGGTCAACTTCTCCTTTGCCTCCAGTGAAAATTGATAATAATCCTCCACTGTGCTTATTGACATCATGTTGAGCTCATCCTGGATTTCATATCTCAAGCCATTTATATATCTGGCAACTTTCTTCATCTTTCTCCCTTCTTCCAGTTCTGATGTTTAGTCTATGGAACTCCTCTGTGTACTCCTTAACTGTCATACCCTTATGTCTCAGGTTCTACAACTTCCTGAACAGATTGATATGATAATCTTTGGGCATGAATTTAGCCTTCAACCTGGCTACCATTCTATCCCAATTATTTGTCTTCTATTTTCCTTTTATTCTCCTCTCAGCCTGTAGTTCATCCCACCACAGTGTTGCATGCCCTTTTACCCTGGTGACAACCTGCTTCACCTTTTTCTCTTCATCGACATCTTCATAGTTGAAATATTTTTCCATGGATCTCACCCAATCCAACAACTCTTCATCATACAAATTTTCTTCGTACATCGGGACCTCTATCTTGGCTCTGCCTCCCAATCTTGAAACTTCTCTCAGCAAGTGTTCTTTGGCAACATCCTCTCCCGCAGGTTCTTCATCTTCCACTTCTTCTCTCTCT
>JASDQU010100996.1:53081-75005 GCA_032191745.1 Picea mariana
GAAATTCCTCGTCTAATGTGTGAAATGCAAAAGTATATACCTCCTACATTTTTCAATGCACAAGAACACTACCTCATACACCAAGTTGAGGAGATTGAAATGTGTGGACCTATTCACACAAGGTCAATGTGGATGGTGGAGAGGCAATTGAAATCATTGAAGGCGTTGGTTAGACAAAGAGCACGTCCTGAGGGTTCTATGGTGGAGGGATATATGGTATATCAATCCATGGTGTATATTAGTCAGTATCTTCCTAAATTAGCAGCGCCAACTATGAATGTAGTGGATTGCATTTGGGATGTGAACTCCATCAAAACATTTGAAGATCAGGAGCATCTGTTGGGGAAAGGTAGAATGAAAAAAATGAGAGGTAATATATTAATAATTGTGAAAATTTATATTAATAATACATATTAAGTTTCGTTTTTGTGTATATGATTATACTCATTAATATATTAATATGATTTATTTCATAAATTCTAAATATTTATAAGTACCTTCATATTGTACGTTATAACTAATATTTAATATTGGTGAATTATGGTTTTTTTATTCAGTTGCTCTAAAGTGGGATGCACTGCATTTATACATTGCAAACAATATTGACTGGATGAATGTATGGATTTAAAGATGTAAACAACATAATGGAGGTAGTTTATCATGGAAATGACTATTTGAATTGGTTAGAGAAGCTCGTCGTAACAGAGATGCCAATGTTACGCAGAGGGAAATTGATCTAGCATATGGTTTGAAAGATGGACAGGTAAGCAATTTCACCCATTTTATTCAATTATTTTATATTATACTAATTTGACTACATGTGTACTGTATTTTTCATATACTTTCGAAGTTATATAAATATATGTTAATTTATTAATTGACAATGCATATTTTACATATCTGACATATTACAGTTGAAATACCACAAGGCTATGTGGTGCAATGGTCGTAAATTTTGCATCAAACAATTGGATGAAACAAGGAAAACTTCTGATAGTGGGATAACTGCAGTATTCCAGGTTACTAATGTTTCCTCTAGGAGTGACAGACATCCCCGAGAGTCTAAAAATAGATACTATGGGTATTTAAACGATATTCTTGAGTGTGACTTTAATTCCTTCAAATTAGTTCTATTTGATGTCAAATGGTATAGGTTACGAATGCATGAACGTGATGAGGAAAGAACTATTATTCAACATGCCAATGGATTTCCAATGGTTAAAACAACGATGTTTGAAAGGGGACATGATCGCTATGTTTTTCCAAGCCAATGTGAACAGGTCTTTTACTCAAATGTTCTAGGTGAAAGGGATTGGTCATTTGTTGTTATATATGATCCAAGATGAAGGCCAATTAAGTATACTCATTTACAAGAAGAAGATGATATTGAAGATCGAGAAGATGATTCAATGGAATATCAAACAGATCTGGAAGATCATGGAGGGTCGACAGATGAAGAAGACGAAGAAGATCATGATCTAGGCGTAGGAGACAATATTGCAATTCATGATGATGTTGTCGATGAAAATATGCTCGAAAATGACATTGATGACGATGATGATATCATCAATCCTTTCAACATCGTTTAAGAACCAGATGATGATACACATGTCGAGTTTGATGAAGAAGATCAATATAGAGAATAAGGATGATTACACAGATGTTGAGGTTGGATTAGGTACGTGACTATATAATATTTTAATTTGTATGCATTATTCTCTTAAAATAATTTACTTTTAATGTCATGGGTTAATTACATGTTTTTAAGTTTTATGCGATGTTTTTATATCCTAGGTTACATGTTGTTTACTTATTATTTGAAACCTGAAAATAGTTGTCAATATAGTAAAGTACATGGTAGACTAAAAATATCATTTAGAAACACATAATTTCATGTACCTTCATTAATTTTTGTTTTTGTAGTTTCTATGCATGAATCTTAATAGGACATTGATTTCGATTATTTTATATTTTATAGATTGGGTTTTGGTGATGAATTGAGAGTGATGTGAGGGGGAGGGGAGGGGCCATGTGTACTTCCACCTTCACGTGGTTGGCCTTGTTCAGTAGAGGATAAATTATTCTTGAAACCAAGAGAAGCTCTTTCATTTTTATACCATCATGATCATATAAGATTTCATCGATAATTTTATGCCATTAGTATGTAATTTTGTACAAAAATAATGGATCTTGGGGACTACACCATGGTCAAGGAACGAAGAACGAGGAACGAGGAACGAGGAACGAAAATTGCACGAGGACTAGACACTCGCAACATGGACCTGTGAATGGGGCCAACGTTGAAATTTTTTCAAACAGTTTCTATATGCAATGAAATTTGTCATGGATAGACTATGGGATTCCTTAACGGTATGGGAGGTTTTCTGGACTCAAATTTGAGTTACACACCCACTTTCTTTCATCATCAATTCATCATGGAAACCATAAACCTTATTTTTCATATGTTCTAGTAGATATGTTAATGATTCCAATTTTCATATTTGTATTTGACTGAAGGTCTAGCTAGTGTGAAAAGTATCAAATTGAGATTTCAAGTTGATAAACCAAATATGAAATGAAGCCAAGAATCATTTTATATCATCCCAAGAGAGACGAATGTAAATAATCTTGCAACGAATTTGCTATACTATCAACAAAAAAAGTTTGTCGATAATTTTATGCCATTAGTATGTAATTTTGTACAAAAATAATGGATCTTGGGGACTACACCATGGTCAAGGAATGAGGAACAAGGAATGATGAAGGAGGAATGAAAATTGCACGAGGATTAGACACCAACAACATGGACCTGCGAATGGGGCCAACGTTGAAATTTTTTCAAACAGTTTCTGTAAGCAGTGAAATTTTTCATGGATAGACTATTGGCATGCCTTAACGATATGGAAGGGTTTTTGGACTCAAATTTGACTTACAAACCCACTTTCTTCCATCATCAATTCATAATGGAAACCATAAACCCTATTTTTCATATGTTCTAGTAAATATGTTAATGATTGAAAGTTTCATATTTGTATTTGACTGAAGGTCCAGCTAGCTTCAAAGTATAAAATTGAGATTTCAAGTTGATAAAACAAATATGAAATGAATCCAAGCATCATTTTATATCGTCGCAACAGAGACGAATGTAAATAATCGTGCGACGAATTTGTTATACTATCAACGAAAAAAGTTCGTTGATAATTTTATGCCATTAGTATGTAATTTTGTACAAAAATAATGGATCTTGGTGACTACACCATGGTCAAGGAATGAGGAACGATGAACGATGAAGGAGGAACGAAAATTGCACGAGGACTAGACATCAGCAACATGGACCTACGAATGGGGCTAACGTTGAAATTTTTTCAAACAGTTTCTGTAAGCACTGAAATTTTTCATGGATAGACTATTATCATGCCTTAACAACATGGGAGGGTTTATGGACTCAAATTTGATTGACACACCCACTTTCTTCCATCATCAATTCATCATGGAAACCATAAACCCTATTTTTCATTTGTTCTAGTAGATATGTTAATGATTCCAAGTTTCATATTTGTATTTGACTGAAGGTCCGGCTAGCTTGCAAAGTATCAAATTGAGATGTTCAATGTCCGTCTTTTAATCTAGAGTAGTGTTATTTCATATTTTGATCATCCTAGGTCTTGATCAAAAGTAGATATATATTTCATACTAGTGCGCCAACAACACAATTTTTCTCTCTAGGAACTACTTCGATTGTGAAATCATCAAATAGTTCCATGGTATCCCATATTTCATTTCTGCATTTTTAACCTTTAATTCTTAGGAACATATGCTCGTTTTACTTTTAATATAATGAGATTAGATTCCCCAATTGATTTTAATCATTTTATTCCCATATCAATTGATTTTAATCATTGATATTCAACTTGGTATCTCATCTATGGTTCCCTATGATGTGTGACATAAGTACCCTCACAAGTTGGGATGGTTGCATAAGATAAATCCATTCGAATATTACCGCCTAAACATGTAGCCCAATTTTCGGACAATAACATTCCCCAAGCATTTGGTACATCTACGACTGTCACATCCATAAATACAAAGATGTCTGAATATGGAGTTGGACTGACCTTCAGATCCTTGATAAGACCACACACCTTGATTTCTCTATATCCACACCACATACGTTCCAATATGGTGTTGTAGTCTTTATACCTAATTGGTTCATGAATTGCAATGAAATTACATTGGTTGAGGCCCTATAATCCAACATACATTGATGAAGAATAATTTCATTTAGTACCAAGGTTATGAAGAAAGGTGCATGACTCATGTTTTTCCTATCTTGATGAATGTATTTCAAAATTAAGGGTTGGTATTTTTTTGCTTCTAGATTAAGATACTTCTTCACCTTGTCCATTTGTGAAGGAATCTTGATTAGCTTTGAAAGGGGAACTAGAACTGCTATCTTAGCTAAAACATTGACTACATTGACATTTAGTTTCACACTATCACTAGTGGTACTCTTGTTAGATGACAATGAAGTCACTGGACTAGTATTCAAAGGTAGAGGTGGCCTACTCCATGGTTTTCTTTGTGGCTCAGAATCGTTGGGTTGTAAAATATTCGATGTTTATTCCTTCTCATGTATTAAATGTATTTATCTTTCCTAAGATTTTTTTTGGCTTCTTGACCTATAGAGTTCAACATGGTCATCCTCATAAACCTAGCAATGGTAACACTTCTTTTTACCAGATGGGTTTTTTGTTGGATGCTATATATGTAATCAAGGTCTTCAACAAAATTTAAAATTTCAGGGCCACTAGAGTCTTAAGCTTATAAACCCTAATATAACCTCACTATCCCCTACCATCTATAATCTCAATAACCCATATCCCATTAACAACTAATAGAACCCTTGGTATCTATAAAGACATATAATATCTAATCCTTATAGATTATATTGCATCTAACTAAAATAACAGTGGATTCCTATACACTTTGATCCATAACCCTATAACCCATCTCATTCCTAACCCATATGAATCCCAAGAAAAATAACCACTTCCACGGTACATTATAACCCATAATATAAGACATAACCACTACAACTCCTAATCCCTAAAGCTTATAACACTTATAAAACTTATACTTAGATTGCACCTCAAGAAATTAATGATATAAAGCATGGTAAGGGAATGACACTTTTAACCAATGAAACAAAACCCTGAAAACTTCATAAAACCTCGTACCAAAGGAACAAAGTTCAGATTATAAAAATATCACAATTGGTTTTCACGAAAGCTATAAGTTGTTTAATTCTGGTCAATGGAGGATACCAAAAATATTAGGTCACAATCGACAATGTCCCATTTGCAAGATAATCCCTTTAGTCCACCAATATCAATGGTACGAGTTTAGTCATCACAATGTTGGTTACAAGTCCTGTCCCATCCATCATAATAGATTTGTGTGCTTTTTTTATGGAACCTGTTATCTCCTAAAATAACACAGTCAGTTTCGTTGATTTAGGTGATAGGAACTGATTGAAAAATACTTTTCTAAAATTTTTAAGGTTCATTTTTGAGAGCCTTATGTTTGTAATAAAGTTTGAAAAACATTGATTTTGATTTTTATTTCAAAAATTTCAAATCACAGGTTTCGATGGTTAAGTGCTTCTCCAAAAGCGCTTCTAAGCCACCGAAAGCGTTAGCTTTCGACAGCTTAAACAAGAAATTTGGGGCTATTTTAGCCACCAAAATCGCAGGAGCTTGGAATGAGTCAACACATCCTTTCACACACCTGAACCGTCGGGATTGAGGTTTTATAATTGCAATTGGCCACTGAAAAGACAGGAGGAAAACCATTTTGAGACTTGGATCTCATTTCTGCGTGATATATTGAATATTTTCAAGTTGTTGTTTCATCAAATCACATGTTTTTGTACTTCCCATCAATTAGTTAACAATCATGATTGTTTCAAATCTTAAGCCTCTCTTTTGCATCCCTTGTAATCAGTGCCACTCCTTAATGCATACCCCATACTTCTCATCCCTGTCACAGCCGATCCAAACCCTCTTAATTCTACGCTGTGTAGTTTTTCTCCAAGCTCGATTTTCCAATTGTAGGTGTACAGGAACATTTCAACAAATGAAGAAAGGAGGACCAGCTCTGAGGAAGGAGCTTGATGATATTAGTTACCTAGAATCGCACCCAAAGGTATGTCAACTTTTCAGGGACACAGGTTGCTACAATTTTTGTAAAACATTGCAGAGCTCTCACCAGCAGGTGGCAGAAGCTTTTGCTCTGCCTTTCGATGGAAGAAAAGAAGTCATCGGTCAAGATGCGTTCCAGGTGGATGAATCCCTCATAACTGAGGTGATAGAGCTTCCCAGGAGAGGAGAAAATTGGTTCAAAACCACTGTCACAAAGGATATTGAATTTAGGTCCTACTTGAAACTAGAGCACAAGTGTTTGGTAAGGAAGAAAGACATTCCTATGTTTTTTCTTAAAGAGAAATGGAAAAATTTATTAAAATCCATTCTTGTTTATATAACTTGTGAAGGTAGATAGAATAGGGTGATGATCTACCATTTTAAATTCATGAACCATTTCACTGGTAGAAGCCCACTCAATCTACCCTATTACCTCCACAGAAGATTGACTAATATGGCTCATCAAGTCAAGGAAAATCCAAGCAAAGTTGCAGGTTGATTATCTCATCATGGTTTGATTAAGCTTTTGGTTTGTGAGATGCTACAGAGAAGGAACAAAGAATGGAATTATTTCTTGTTTTGGAACGAATTTTAGACTGATGTACAACCAGAAGATAAGAACAATCCTTCTTCAAGGAAGTCTTCTACTCCCAGAAGTGTTAAGAGAAAGAGGAGATCCATCTCTCCAGTTGCAGTTGATCATCCCTCTCTGTCCTCTAAGACTAGAAGGACTAAGAAAAAACTGAAGTTTAGCAAGGAGGCAGAGAAGGCAGTGGAGCCCCCAGTAAACAAGAGGGTTCTTAATCTCCCCTATACAGATTCAGAGGAGGAAGAGCACCAGTTTGAAACAGGGCATGAAGAGAACCAGTTTGAAACAAGGCATGAAGAGCACCAGGTTGAAACAGGGCATGAAGATTCAGCTACCACAAGGCATGAAGATCCAGCTACCACATGGCATGAAGATACATTGTATGTAAATCCATTCATAATGAGGTATGGAGATATTCCATCACCTACACCCAAAGAGGAGCATGAAATGCAATATGCAAAGGCATCATCTAGCAAGTCAAAGAAAAACAAATCAAAGAAGATTAAAAAACTCAGAGAGAAGATAAAGCAACAGGAATTGCTAGAGAGGTAATTAAAACTAGATATGAAATTCTATCAAAGAATTTTGCAGAGACCAGTGCAACCTTAGAAATATTGGCACATGAAAGTATAAAAGAAAAGAAAAAGAAGAAGAAGATTGTAAAAGACTACAACAGTTTGTGGAGAGTATCTATGCATTTGAACAAAAAGGTCAAGTCATTAAGGTTGCAAGCTAGCTCCTCAAGACCTCGGCCTCAAACATCTGCTAATCTTGAAACCTTAGCAGATGCAGCCATCCATCTGAATGATCTAGAGGCAGCCAGCAATCCGACATCCATTCTAGAAATTGATCAAGATGCAGAGGCTTTCGTACATCAACAATAAGCTGTTTAAAGCTAAGACAAAAGGTATTGTGCAGTTTTGTTAATTTTCACTAAGACAAAACTTTCGATGGATTAGGAGAACATTTCAACTTTTCATTAGCCACCAAAATCCGAGCTTTCGGTAGCTAACTGACCTAGATTTTGTCTATTATAACCACCGAAATCACTGACAGGGAAGAAAGGTAGTGTTTTTGCACAGATCCAAGTTTTTCTTATCCAAATGCCTCAGGAACAGTTCCAATCGATAGATAATAATTAAATACATCCTTATCAAGAGTTTGTTTCAATTTTGGAGATAACCAACAAGGCAGAAAGGCCAAATTGGTTAGCTATTTTCTGGGAAAAAATAGTTTTGTTGCCAACAGGTGGCATTTTTTACTTCTCTCATATCTTATGAATATCCATCAACCTTGGAAGGCTTACTACATCTGCTAAAGAGTTTGAAGGACATGAAGATTACCTAAGATCAGAAATTGACCTATTTTATAGGATCTCTGCCTATTTTCTTGGGGCAGTTATTGACTTTCTATTTTTGGTAAATCCGATCTAGTATCCTAGGATCGGGATATTGTTTGTAAAGGCTATAAAGACAAAAAAATTTGAGGAACCAAGGGTTCGATTTTGGGTTCTAAACCATACTGCTATTGTGATACAGACATTTTCTTAAATATATTTAGCTTGCAAGTTTCCTTCATTGTTATTGTCAAACTTCCTTTTCATCTCTATTCTATGCTTATGAGTTGAATGTTATTCTTTGTCTCTGTTTAATATTCTATGGTGACTGTAATCTTACCTTTGATTATTAAGAAAGGATCATAAGCATTCACTGCTAGTTTATTGACCCATCATATATATTGTTTTATGTATGTTCTGATCAATAGATTAGTTTCTTTATCCATTTGATTCATAGCCTATCTGATAATTTCTCTTGAAGGCCTTGTATTGTTTGATTATACCTAGACTGTCTTGAGGATACAATCCAGTGAGCTAGATATTCATCTTGATCCAAAAATTACCCCTTATTGAGAAAACCATTGCAAAAGTAATTAAGTTACCAGGCATCTCTGAGATACAACCTAAGAGATTTTCCTGGAGTGATAACAGAACCTAAAGTTGGACAATCATTACAAGATTTCAAAGGAAATATTACCAAAGAAATAACTAAGAAAAATTTCTAACACAATGTCCTGTTGAAATGATTTTTATTTTGTTTAATGCTCATTATTAATTACACACATTGTTTCACCCATAACTAGGATTGCATTTACATCAAACTAACATCTAAAATAATATTATTATGTTTATTATAACATTAAAAGAGATATTGTCATATTAATTACTACTTTAACATATATATAACAAGCAACTTTGATAGCATCCCAAATGAGACAACATATTAAAACACTAGTATGAGCATTTTGGCATCATAAGTAGAGACCCAAAACATGCCTAACATGCCTGATTTTCCATCAAGATCTCCTTTTGGTCACATGGTTCTCCATAATAACTTAAAATAACTAAACAAATAAAACCTTTGATTAAAGTTTTTAACAAATATTAGTTTTTTAAATGTCAATTATTATTTTATGTTTGTAACCTAGATTACATAACCCAATAACCTTTAACAACTCTTAACCTACTAACCCACAACCTCTAAACCCATTAATACCTAATGGCCCTTAACCCACTAACACTTGATCTACTAACCTACTTGAACTCCAAAACCATTAAGCCTACCCTACTAACCTTTAATTTCCTAAAGCACTAATCCCTAACCCACTAACCCATTAAGAACTAATGCATTAAACCCTAACACACTAACCCCTAACCCACTAAGTACCCATTATGAACTAATGAACTAAACCCTAATGCACTCATTTACTAACCCCTAACCTTTAAGACACTTACCACTAACTCATTGACACTTACATTCCTACATATTAACACTCTAATACCTAACCTGAATGGTTGGAAGGTAGGTCTCTCACTCTCCTCACCCAGGTTCAAATCCACAATGATATTTTGGCTTGTTGTGATAAGGCTAGAAGGGTAGATGCCCCCCAGGAGTGGGACCCCCCTTGCGCGTGTGTCTTCGAACTTATTGACTCTTGTTATGTCATAAGTTTATTACTAGTCATTAGATTGCAAGTTGTTGGCACTAATCTAGGGGTTATAGTGGGATCTAGATAGATTTGAACTTGTGTCTCGCCTAGGTAATCCAGGGAAATTACAAATTCCTCTAGTTCTAAAAAAAACACTCTAATGTCTAACCCACTAACCATTAACCTAATACCCATAACCACTAACTCCTAATCCCTAACACACTAACATGTGACCCCTTGAATTCTAATCCCCAACACATTATCCACTAACCCATAACCCACTAATCCTTGATCCCCTAATGCACTAACCTCCTAATACCTAACTCACTAACCCTAAAGAAACTAACCCACTAACACAACCCTAACCCATTAACCATGAATGGAAATTATCCCACTAACCACTAACCGGATGACAACTAAGACACTAAATCCTAACCCGCTAAGCACTAACACAATAAATTATGCCTTACTAACCTATTAAATGATTAATTGAGATTTAACCAATATCCCTAACACACCAACCAATTAAATTTATATCCCCTAATGATCCCTAAGCCACCAAGAGAGCAATCCATAACCTCTAAAACCGAACCACTAATGGTCACTTGTCCGTTAACCCCTAATGAGAACTAATTGACTAACATCTAACCTATTAAATCCTAATGACGATTAATTGACTAACATCTAACCTGGTAATCGCTAACCCTGTAAACCAATAACCCCTAATGTTGAACACACAAACACTTCTTTTGACCAGATGGGTCTTTTGTTGGATGCTATATATGTAATCAAGGTCTTCAACAAAATTTAAACTTTCAGGACCACTAGAGTCTTAAGCTTATAAACCCTAATATAACCTCCCTGTTAGCACTCTGTAATTTTCCCAAGGTTGTGGAGGCAGTCACAGAGGCAACATCAAAACCACTTCGAGTCTTGGATCTAGCCCTCCAAGACTCAGAGAGGGATCTCTTTGTCTAATATAGCTTTTCTGGGAATAAGATATTAGGCTAGTTATGCAGAGCATGGGTTTGTTTATGGATTTTGAATTGTTTTGGTTGAGACATGGAAAAGGACTATTGGGAAAAATAGATTCAAAGGTAAAGACGATGATAAATGAATAACCAAGACAAAATATGACCAAGCAGGGTAATCATGCTAGTGGATCCTTTGAGCTTATAGAATGGAAAATAAGAATAAACTGAAAATTATTTCAAATGAAGAGCAGAGTATATCTAAATTCTGCATTTCAAACTTGGAAGAAAACATAGATATTGTCTCGAGCTAGCATAGGGTGCCAATAACAAATCCTGCACATTATCTTCTCGTAGACCATATAGAAAGAAAAGCATGTGAAATAGAAAATAATGAGTTACATCAGAAAAAACTTCACCACTAAAACACAACACAGGAATCTGGAAATTTATTTCCTTTGTATTCCTTCATAAAGTCATTTTCAGCCTATGAGCATTTTTACATTTTAATCATCACAAGTCCCAACCCTTTCTTTCATAAAATTTGTAGGATTTATAGCCTTTACATAACAGTTCAAGATCCTGTAAAAATGGATCTGAAATATTTAAAATAGAATAAAATCAAAACTAGTATGCTATATCAAATCTAGTCTTGATTTAAGGGTCAACCCTTATCAACTAGATCTTCAACAATATTCAACAACATTCAGCACTATCTGATATCTTCAATAACTTTCCAAGTGATGAAAAGGCATTTTGAAATCTTGTTTTGACAAATAAGCAGTTTTTTCTTTGACCAAAAATTGAAAAGCCGCTTAACCTTCTTGCCTTAGTATTTGTCTCAAAAACTAGAAATGGATGATGATATGTATCCTTTTAATCTTTATCTTTCATTTGGAAGCACTCCCAGACGATCTAGAAACAAAAATCTCTGATCTGAGCAAAAGATGAGCATTATGCCAGTTTCTGCGTTTTCGGTGGCTTACAGGTGAAAAACAGAGTAGGATTAGCTGCCGAAAACAAAGCTTTCGACAGCTAACAACACTTTGAGGGAAACGAATAAGCTGTCGAAAATCCTTAGTTTTCCACAACCTTTCAAAACTACAAAAATGGATTTTTTTCGATCTACCTACTCTTTAGGATCCTTATTTAGGTTCTCAACAACTTTTGCTAGAGATTTTAAATCAGGATGTGCTCTTGGCTTAGGATTTTTAAGCCTTACTTTGATCCTTAAACCTCTAACCATTTTAAGCAACCTATGATTTTTTTTGAGCAATTTCTTATTCCTTTTATGTTCCTTTGCATGAATTTTAGCTAACCTTTCAAAACAATCTCTTACCTCATCTGATGTGTTGCTTATAATCTAGTTTTGGGATTTAATGACCCTCTCAAGCAACTTCATCTCTGATATTTCCTTTTTAAGATTTTCAATATTTGATTTTGACTTCTTTCCTTTACTTGTTGATACTTCAGGAATCTCCAGGTCTGGAAACTCTAGTGAAAGAGGTGCTTCTTCAAAATCAGCTTGCTCAGGAATCTCTCCTTCTACTGACTCTAAATCCTCCTCTGAATTTGAATAAGGAAGATTCAAAACGTTTTTAACAGAGGCACTACTTTGACCTTCTGTTGCTTGGCTGAAATCAAGAATATTTTTGGCTTTCTTGGACATGGAAGAAGAAGTTGGCTCCTCTGCAATTACTATGGAAATGGCTCTTCTTTTCCTTTTACTCCTCTGTGGTGTTGAAGACTTAGTGGAAAAAGTTTTCTTTTTGTCTTTGGGCTAGGGTTCTGGTTCAAATTCACCCCAGAAAAGAAGATACTCCCAACTCTTATCCCTCTTCTACAATTCTTGAAGCATTATGAGTTTGATAATACTGTGATGAGAAAGTCTACCCTGCACCTTGCTAGGTATGGCCTGCACCTGGTGTGTCATTTTTTTCAAGCTTTTGTGAAGGTAGAAGGGAATATTCAAAGTACATCTACCTGTGAAATGGTTCATGAGCTTGAAATGGTAGAACATTACTCTACCATATCTGCCTTCACTTGTTATGTATACCTGGATGGCTTTGAGCAAGTGTTGCCACTTTTCATCCAAGTAGGATCTAGGGATGTCTTTCTTCAAAGTAATACATTTGTGTTCAGGCTTGAGATAAGACCTGAACTCAATGTCTTTGGTGGTGGTTGACTTGAACCATCTTTCACCAGTCCTAGGCATCTCTATTGCTGCTGCAAATTTCTTCAACAACCTGTACCTCAATTGTTCCAACTCTAGCCTTGGCTCCATCAAAGGTCAATGCAAATGCCTCAGCCACACCTTGATGAAACCCTTGGAGTTTTTCACAAAACCTATAACAGCATGCATCCCTGAACACCTGGAAAATCTCAAGGTGAGATTCCAGATATGTTATGTCATTGATCTCCTTCCTGAGCGGAGCTCCTCCCTTCTTCATCTACAAAACAAAAATCAATACTTGCAAAAATCGGGTTTGGGCAGACACAGTGGCGCTAATAGAGAGAAAAAATGAAACTCAAACAGAGGAAGGATGCGTAATATGGGGGAAATATTTGGATGATAGTTTTTTATAACAAACCCTTAATTATAGAATGAAAATCAGATCATAATGATGACTGCATCATTCGACCAGGACAGACACCATGTGATAGATCGAGTAAAACGAATGATACGAGCTTATGGTGATCAGATTTATTAGCTTAGGGTTAAATATATCTCACCAAATAATCATATCAGACAAATAATCACTTGCCCAGATAGTATCATGATTCACTTCAGTCAATTTCGGCATCACTTGAGATGATGATGTTGTGTATTGTTGGTGGTTTGAGAGTCTGACGGGACAGTCTGACCATTAGCTGACTCTATTCTTTCGGCAACTTAGAGCACCTCGCACATGTTGTTTTAGCTATCGAAAGAGAAATCTTAGAATAATTTGAAAAATAGCCCTTAGCTGTCGAAAGTGAAAATTTTAGAGTTTTTTCTAATAAAAGTATAGACTCATCACTTTTTGAAAATATAAGTCTAAAGCTCATCTTAAATACATTTAACTCAAAAATATTGCATCTAATGATCCATCCTATCACCTAATGACCATAATTTGGGAAACATTATTTCAAGAGACAACAAGACCAGCAAACCAGGAACTCCATCATGAGACAAACCAATCATATCTGAATCATCAAGTCCCCTATCATTATAGGATACTAACACTCCCTATACCCTACCATATATAATCTCAATAACCCATATCCCATTAACAACTAATAGAACCCTTGGTATCGATAAATACATATAATATCCAATCCTTACACCTTCTATTGCATCTAACTAAAATAACATTATATTCCTATACCCTTTGATCCATAACCCTATAACCCATCTCATTCCTAACCCATATGAATCCCAACAAAAATAACCACTTCCACGGACATTATAACTCATAATATAAGACATAACCACTACAACTCCTAATACCTAAAACTTATAACACCTATAAAACTTATACATAGCTTGCACCTCAAGAAATTAATGATATAAAGCATGGTAAGGGAATGATACTTCTAACCAACAAAACAAAACCTCAGAAACTTCATAACACCTCGTACCAAAGGAACAAAGTTCAGATTATAAAAATATCACAATTGGTTTTCACGAAAGCTATAAGTTGTTTAATTCTTATCAATGGAGGACACCAAAAATATTAGGTCACAATCAACAATGTCCCATTTGCAATCTAATCCCTTTAGTCCACCAATATCAATTATATTATAATGTGGCAAGATGATCGTGGAAAAGGGCCAGCCGCAAAACATGTAAATGATTATCAATTTCCACTTTCATTTTACATTTTTTTTATTATTTGCTTATATAATTTTATTGAAATAACATTGTTTTTGCTGAAATTATATATAGTCAGCAGGCCATGTGGATCATGATTCTGCCGATGAGGAGGGGTTTTATTCTTGCGTTGATCTGATGCTCTCATTAAAAAAGAGATCATTAAAGCTAACAAGGAACTATTTAGCTTGTTAGATCGTCCAGAACAAACTCCGGACGTCAAAGAAAGGATCAAGCTCCTTATGTCACAACTTAACACATATAAGGTAATAACCATAATTTATTTATTTTTTTGTTTAATGCACTCATATGTTCAATTATGATACTTTTTTCTTTAACTTTTACATTATCTCACGAAAAAACATTTTCTTTTTTATAAAGGAATATTTGGAGCCTGTTCAGCACGGGGTTGGTAGTAGTGGTGCTACAGAGACGCTACAGAGTCCTAATGTGGGCGGTCATACAACTGCTATATCACTATTTACTTCTCCATCTTCCATGCCTCATTTAGATARRAGCAATGACACGCACCGATAGGCATCCACACCTCGATAAGATTCTAGAGAGGGTGGAAGAGATGAGGATCATAGTGATGTGGTTGAGATGGTTGCATTTTCTGTAGCTAGATGTGTGACAAGCACGGGGACCCTTCCATGCACATTTTTGGTCGACTATAATGGACTTCCATTAAAACAATCAAGACTCCCAGGTAGTTTTAATTCATATTTTAATCATTTAATGTTGTCCTTATACAGAAATCATCTAGATTATTAATTTTAAATTAATGATCATATCTTTTTGTGTGTAGGAAACGACCTTTTTTATAGGCACGTAGAGAGCAAGGCCTTGTCTATTTTTGGGGAAACCTTACGCATGAGGTGGAATTTTCATAATTCCAACCTCAAAAAGAAACTTATGGATTATATTGAAGGCCTCTTTGGTGTAGACACGTTCAATACAAAAGCGGTCACATCTGCAACGGGTGAATATTTAAAATATACCCAGGATGTATAGACAAAGCTTGGCAAGAAATCCTAGGTATGAGCATCCTCCCTCAATTCCAGAGAGAGAGTGGAAGGCGATCATTGATGATGCAAAAGAGAAGATCAGGAGAACAAATAACTGGTACACCAAGGTAAATTACAATTTTTTGAATTCAATACTAGCTTTTATTTTCTTTAGATCTAAATAAAAGTGTGGTTATATATAACATACTTAAAAATTTTGATGATAAGTTTCATGACACGTCGAAAGAAACCAAAGCAAGGATTTCCAAACATGGCCAACACAAGCTAGGCCAGGGCGGCTACTTGAGGTTACAGTCACGAATTGTAAGTACCCAAAGATCTTAAGAATATTATTTGTATCACCTTACAACTTTAAGGTAATTGCAACCAAAAACATTAAAAAACCATACCCTTATGCAATGCAGGGTGACGACTTTGGAACTGAAACCATGGATGAAGACCTCCAACTTGGTTACAAGTAAGGTTATAAAGTTGTGGTTGATCTTAGGAAAATCATGGGGCAAACCCCAAGATCCAATTTGCTGGATAAGGTAAATAAAAATCAGTCCACATTAACCTTTCGCTACTTATAAAATACATAAATGTTTGATATCGTCCATAATTTAATGTCTTACTTTGTTTTAATTAGGGGAGAAACACTATCAAACCTACCATTAGTACTGAACAACAGAGCGTTGATACTGAAATGTAGCCAGAAGATCATGGTGCTCCCCAGCATCCCCATCCCAGTGAGGTGCAGTCCCAAGATGTTCCTGTGAATGAGGCCCACAACGGTAAAATGTCTATATTTTAATCATATACTTAATAATTTTGTACTTATAAATTTTGACGTTTCAATGGAAGAGAATGTCATATATGATCATCCTCAACCTAAATATCAGGTGAACAGGCCGACAGCCATTCCAACGGTGCCAACTAGAGGACTAGGTAAATAATTACATTACAGAGTTTTTTTTTTAATATTAATGAACTACTTCAATGATATTTAAAAATTGGCCATATAAATTTAATGTTTTTTATTTTTGTAGGTGATGGCCCCTCACAACAGCATCCATGTTGTGGGTATGAGACCAGATGTACTCAACATGAAAGGACTGAAACAACATCATCTGCTGAAGAGAACCTAGTAAACGAAGACATGGACATTGATGAATTTCTTAAGAACTGGAAAGCAAAAAAGAAGACTAAAAGAAATTCATGATGTCATGTAATAATTTTATAAGACAGTTAGATGTACATTATATAGCTGATAATATACACTAGGCTATTTATATGGCTTGTATATATCTGTGAATGTAATTTTTTTATACACTTAATGATAATTTCAGCTTCTATTAATGATGCAACTTCCAAAATCTTGTGACATGATATATGCAACTTTGAAAGTCTTGTGACATGTTTCATTGTGTCTCACATGACAAAGAGCATTACCATTATTTTCATTGTGTCTTTTCATTGTTTCATGGACATGGTGTTTTATGTTTAAGAAGAGATCTTAGTGACTTCCATTCCACTTTAGAGTCCCAAAATAAATTTTAGAACCTATCTCTTATCTAGAGGTGAAGATGGAAATAACATACAAGATGTTTTCATTCTATGCATTCAGTTAGCATAGTTTGTGGATATGTCAAACTTTGATAACAAAGTTGTTAAACTTTATGTTATGAAGCGGGCATCCCTTTTTAAAAATGTGAAATTCGGAACAAAGAGGCATATGAAGGCATTTCTGCATAGGAGGGTAATAACCTTATTGGATTTGTGTAGGAAGAAAAATGTCCCACTGTCTGTTCCGTGGAAAATATTGCACTAACATATTAAGATGGTAGTCAGGAAGAATTTCGAGGGGGAGTGGTCCATAGAAATTCCATTTTTCTGTATTCCTATTTATAGGTGGGAAGGGGGAAATATGATCATTGGGAATTGAAATTGTATTTAGCAAAGAACTAGTATTCGAGTAATAATCAGGGTTGCATTTTGGGAAAGCTTAATTACATGTGACCAAATCGATGAAAAGCACGAAAATATAAGCTGTAGTTCTTACTTAATTTTGTGTATCTTTTCTTGGTGTTGTTGGTATATTGTGGACATTAATATAATTTCTTTATTTCTTAGTCTCAAGCATTAGGGCCATTTTTTCTAAACAATGGCCTTAGGTGATTAACCTTTACCCTCATCTATCATCATCATTGTCTTCTACTTGAAAACCCTTTTCTTGTTATTGTTTGAGGTGGGGATGAATTCCTATGATTACAACTCCTATATTTTTTTCCTCTGAGATATTGTGCCAGGCTTGATTCATACATGAAGATTGATTTCATATTTACATGTAGAGTCAGATGGTTTCTTTACAACCACTACCTCTGTTAATTTCTGTGGATTCTTGCCCAAAATAATTCTGGTTCAAAATTCTTTGCAAAGGTCCTGAGGATGACAAGCCTGGTGAGAACCTTCACCTTTGTCAGCTCCATCTTCCTTTCTCAAATTTGCTAGCTATATAGGAGTCATGTGAGCATGTTTGGCTCTAGGTGATTTAGTGTGTATGTTTTCCATACATATGAAATTTCCATGGTGATTCCCCAAGTTTCTGTCTGGTATTAGAGGTTTGTAGAGGATACATACTAATATATACTCCCTCCTAACATCTGAAGCAATAGGAAGTGATCCAATCTTATCCATTAAATTGCCATTCAAATTCATTGGCTAGGTGAATGACTACTACATGTTTCAAGAGAGTTGTTGACTGCAAATTAGTTAACAAATAATCCAGTTTTCTAGTATCCAATGGAATAGGTTTTCTGGTAACATGGAAATATTGCCCTGGTAGTTAAACAAATAAATATAGCAATGATTTTCTTGAACCAGTTGCAGGTGCCTGCAAGAAACCTAGTGACTGAGGAAGGAGTTCTTCTGGGGTCTTATCCTTATATTTTCAATACAATCTTCCTCTTGAATAATATTTGGTAAGATAAAAATGGTTTTGCTGACTTGGTGACAGTTGAGAACCACCAAGTCACTTGAAACTACATACATCCATTCTCCAACATTAACATGATATTGCCACACTGATGTAAGATGACTGCAACAAAGTATGAATTCCTAAAACATGATGCACTAGATACATATGGTTAAGATGGATTTTGATTATGCATGGGGTGCTCAAGCATGGGATGATATTTTATTCAGTAGACTCCATATCTAATCTTCTTGCACAATGTATTCCAAAGGCTAAAAATTCCTTAGAGTGTACATGGTTATTTCCTCATAGATGTTTATCTATTATTCAGTCATTTAACCTTTTAATGTTTTTGAAAAATGCAGGTTTGAAGGGTGGTCACCTCCATGATCCAAAACACATTTCTGAAAAGGTATAAATCATTTTATTCTCTTGCGTCATGAAATTTTCCTTGATTTCCTTGTATACTTAAATTCAAAACCGGAAAAAACAAAATGACACATAGCATGCATAACACATAATTTTTTTATGACTGGGAGTAATAGTAATTTTTCATATTCATAAACAAAAAAATGAGACTTATCTTTTAACGAAAATTGGTCCAAGAGATTGGTCATGTAAGAGAAAATTTCCATTGAACCACAACCATCTAGTGTAGATAGCACCACCAACCTAGGCTATGAGGCTACCATGGTGAAAAAACCAAACAATAAGATTCTATATTTATCATCCCAACCTTTCTACTCACATTCTTACCTAACCTTCTCAACACAAAGCATTACAAGAATCTGATTCATCCTGCGATAGATAAGGAACTCTTTTCTAGTACAGGGAGTAATAGTAATTTTGCATAAATGGAATATTTACACCAAGCCCTATAAATGGAATATTTACACCAAAATATAATATGGATGTTATTAAAAGGTTTTGCACACTAGGTATGGATATCAAGGACTTAACCATGATCCAAGGACAATCACTAGTGCCTAAAGAACATTTCTAGGGTTCATGGTTGTATGTCCCACCTATGGATTTTGTACTATCATTATAAGTGATGATAATGTTGTCAGTGTCCAAACCAATCAAAATTATGAATGGCCTATTTGTAAGAATCTTTACCTTCTCCTTGCACAGTAAATAAATAGAATAATAGATTAAGACTTCAATTTCTTATTGTAAAACCTCCTATCTTATAATAGTTTAATCCTTTAATCATTATAGAAGTGACATTTTCACAAAGTCTCTTACAGAAGTGAATTTTTCCAAACTTTGATCTATGATAGGTGTTTGATAAGTTGTCATTAAGGGGGGATATGCTCTAATGCCTCCTTCTTTCTCCTATTGTGCCACCTTTGTAAATCCTTCAAACATATCCTAGGTTGTTCTTAAGGGGGGATGTTAGGATATTTCAACACTTAGGATTTATTTAGTAAAAAATTGGTCTAATGTGTCTTTATCCTAACATGGATAAGGCCTTGAATCCCATACTTGGTCAAACAATTATCCTAATTGCATATGTATCCCACTTGGTGGCTAAATATCCCCTTTAAAGGATGCATGTAATGGTTTAAGACCCCATTTTATCCCATGAGCCCTCAAATATTCATTTAGTTGATATATCTCTTCTTTTTCACTACTTTACCATGGTCAAGACACCAAGATCCATCCTTGGTATGAAAAAACTACTATAGGAACCCATATCCCATTTTGAGATCAAAGATCCTTTTTAGAGGTCCTATGTGGTGATTTGAGTCCATGTTCATGGACAATATCCTTAAAATATTTATATATGACTTGAGTCCCTATATTTCTCTCCTTATCATGGTTATTACCCCTAGACCTATCCCTGGTGCGTGAAACCACCTAACGTCACACATATCCCAATTGGAGGCCAAATATCCCCTTGAAAGAAACTTTGTAGTGGTTCAAGGACATGTGCATGGTTCATGAGCATTGAAAGTTTCATTTAGATCTTAAGACCCTTTATTTTCTCGCATGACCATGGTCACGGTCTCCAAATCCATCCAATGCATCTAAAGTTTTCTAATATTTCCCAAATCTCATTCATATGTTAAATATTATAATCCCTAAAATACTAAAAAAGATCATACAACCCTTGTTTTCCTTTATTGACCATGGTCAAAGCCTTGAGACCCATGCCTGGTATGCAAATTCTCTTAATGATGCCTATATCCCACCAAGAGGCCAATGATTTGAGTTTGTATGGTGGTTTGAGTCCTTTTTCATGGACTAGGGCCCTAGAAGCTTCATTTATAGCCAAATCTATGATATCCATATCTATTATGTAAAGCCTCCTAAAAGTACCAATATCGCGCTCAAGGACAAAGTTAATTTCTAAAAGTTTTTTTTTAGTTGTTTGAAGAATATTCCATGTCCCATAAGACTAGTTACACTCATTTATGGATTAAAGACCTTATTTTCATCCCCTAATCATGGTCAGGGCCCAAGGACCCATCCCAACTACACAAAAAATACTAATGGAAACCCTTTCTCATTCGTATGAAAAATATCCCCTTTAAAGGGATGATGTTGTAGTTAAAGGCCTTGATCATACTTTATGGATTAAGGACTCTATTTTCATCACCTAATCATGGTCAAGGCCCCAACATAAATCCCTACTACACAAAAAAACCTAATGGAAACTTCATCCAACACGTATGCAAAATATCCCCTTTAAATGTCTCATGTTGTAGTTCATGGCTTTAATCATGGCCTATTAACTCAATAATATTTTTTCAAGGCCTAATTCCTTGGATTTATCCCCCAACCATGGTTAAATCCTTCATAGCCATCTTTGATACACAAAATATTATAACAATACCCATATCTCACTCAAAGGTTCATGATTCCCTATAGACAACATATTATGTGGTTTAGGGCATTGATTATGTCCCTTAATCCCTAACAGATTCATAAATGACCCAAGGGCCTTATTTTCCTCGCTTGACCATGGCTAATTACTTAATGCACATGTCCCTAATGCAAAATATTTCATAATGGTACACATATTCAACTTGGAGGCCAAACATTTCCTCTAAAGGGATTATGTTGAAGGTGATGTTCATGGATATTGAGCCTTACAAATCCATTTATGGAATAAGGCCCTTATTGTCCTCCCTTTGTTATGGTAAAGTCCTTGAGACCCATTCCTACCATGAAAAAACTCATTATTATACCCATATCCTACTTATATGACAACGATTCACTTTAAAGGAACTATGTTGTAGTTTGAGGCCTTGATCATGGCCTATTAGATCAAGAATAGCAACCATCCCTAATGCATAAAACCTTCTAATGGCATCCACATACCACTCTAATGATAAT
>JASDQU010100996.1:75025-147248 GCA_032191745.1 Picea mariana
CAATAATATTTTTTCAAGGCCTAATTCCTTGGATTTATCCCCCAACCATGGTTAAATCCTTCATAGCCATCTTTGATACACAAAATATTATAACAATACCCATATCTCACTCAAAGGTTCATGATTCCCTATAGACAACATATTATGTGGTTTAGGGCATTGATTATGTCCCTTAATCCCTAACAGATTCATAAATGACCCAAGGGCCTTATTTTCCTCGCTTGACCATGGCTAATTACTTAATGCACATGTCCCTAATGCAAAATATTTCATAATGGTACACATATTCAACTTGGAGGCCAAACATTTCCTCTAAAGGGATTATGTTGAAGGTGATGTTCATGGATATTGAGCCTTACAAATCCATTTATGGAATAAGGCCCTTATTGTCCTCCCTTTGTTATGGTAAAGTCCTTGAGACCCATTCCTACCATGAAAAAACTCATTATTATACCCATATCCTACTTATATGACAACGATTCACTTTAAAGGAACTATGTTGTAGTTTGAGGCCTTGATCATGGCCTATTAGATCAAGAATAGCAACCATCCCTAATGCATAAAACCTTCTAATGGCATCCACATACCACTCTAATGATAATCATATCTTAAATAGGGCATGTTTTGTGGTTTGTGGCATTGTCCATGGCCCTTGTAGGTCCCCGAAAGATTCATTTAGAGCCTAAGGGATTTATTGTCCTCTCTATAAGTTTTAAACCTGTGAAGTAAAGAAATGCATATAGATTCTTAAGCAATATAGAAATTAATCAATGGCTCATACACAGAGTACACAGAGATTTTATACCAGAAACCCTCAACTGGGAAAACCTTTCTTATTTTCATTATATCGAATTTCACCATTCACCATACAATATATACAATGTTTTTAGGTATTCCGTAGATACCAAAACCCTAATCCCTTAATCCGGGATTAATTTACAAATCTGCTAAAAATAGCAAAATCCGCTAAAAATAGCAAAAAACGCAGTTGTTGTATCTGACATGCCCACACACACACACATGCAAAGAATATAACACATACCCAACATTCTCCCACTTGTTGTTTTCTTTGCATCTAGGGGTCCAGGGGATTATATAGTCAACAATCCAGGGCAGCAATGCCCATTGTTTTTTTTTTTTTTAAATAAAAAAGGGGGAGATCCTGCTATTATATATTATCAAAAATCTGTAACAGAGTATACATGGTCAACAGTCTAAAACGTCCAAAATGTTGCCGGAGACTGGAAACCAGCATAGAGACAAGGCAAAACAACTATAATCCATTGGCACCTGTTCTGCCCGAAGGAAACCAGAACAGGTGCCTGAAGTCTAGTGGAATATAAAAACAGTAACATAAATCTAAAACCATAAAACATGAAAACCCTAGGAAATTGGTGACATGTCGTCTTCGTTGGTCTTCCACGTGGAGCCAGCCGGGATGGCGAATGACTGAGAGCAAAGTGGACACCTGCGCCGTGTAGGAGCGCCGGAGTGGGCATCGAACAGGACGTCAAGGCGCTGTCCCATTATGAGTGCTCGGTGCTCCAGGTCAGCCATGTGGCCTCGGAGCTCGAACAACAATGACAAGTGCTCTTCTCGTGAAAGAAAACCGTGCATGTCACCTCCGTCGAACTCATCCTCCTGCCCGCCGCTTCTATTCTCCATTTGCTTCCCGTGCATGTCACCACCGTCGAACTCGTCCTCCTGCCCGCCGCTTCTGTTCTCCATTTGCTTCACGTCACCCTGCGTGTCTTCAGCAACAAACGACGTATCCATGCTCTGCCAAGGAGTCTCTTCCTCAATGATGCAACCAGGCAAATCGTCATCCATTCTGAAAGTGTGATGTTCATCCCCACTACCAGCCTCCACTCTGTCACTTGGAGCTGCCATGGTCGACAGGTCCTCCAGCGATAAGTCCTCCTCGACGATGCAGCCCGAGTACCATTGCTCCTCCAAATTGACGGAACCCAGATTGCTGCATCCAATTTCCTTCTCTGCAATGGTAGAGAGCAGGGCCTTCTCCTCGGCTCAAGCCCTTTGCCTTAGCATCAAAGTGGCAATAACCAGAGCGCGCTCGAGTTGCTCCTTGCGCTGCCGCTGTTCCTTGCGGGCATACCAGTTCGAACCCCGTCGAGGCACCCCCCTTTTCCTTGGCATGTTGCTAAGATTTCTCCCAAACGTGCACACAGGCTGAAGCGGAGTGAGAGCGGATGTATCAGCACCAAAACTCCACAGAAGACTGGTGTACCAGGGCATGAKACGCTCTGAGCAACACCCGCTTCTCCAGAACCAGAGCAGAACCATAGGCGAAGAACTAAAAAACCAATATTCCAAATGTAAAACCTCATGACCGAATTTACCAATGCACTCGCCGGCTAGACCTCCCATCGCGTTAATGCTTGCTCGCTCGACTAGACCTCCCATCGCAGAGCGATAATGGCTACCCTGCATCCGTAGGGCTGGCGATAAATGGATGGGCTCTGTCATTTAAATCTCGGCTCAAGTGGAAGCCAAATGTCACTCCTTCCCCAGCTGTCACCCCATACGGGGCAGCAATGCCCATTGTTACTCTACACCAGGAGAAATTTTCTGTGCTCACAGACTTTGTTAATGAATCGGCAACATTCTTCAAAGTGACAACCTTTTCCAGTAACACCTTCTTTTCCTCAACCATGTCTCTCACATAGTGATATTGAACATCAATATGCTTTGTCTTTGAATGATAAGTTGGGTTCTTTGCCAGGAATATTGCACTCTGACTGTCACACTCTAATCTCACTCCATGTTGTACCAACCCAATACCTGAACAAATTATTTGTAACCATATTGCTTCCTTGATTTCATGAGTGGCTTCCATGTATTCAGCTTCTGTAGTTGAGAGTGCCACTACAGCTTTTTTTTTTCTCATCCAACTGATTGCTCCTCCAAATAGGTTAAAGACATACCCACTTGTAGATCTTTTGTGATCCAGATCTCCAGCCCAGTCTGCATCAGCAAAGCCATGTATGTCCACCACTTTGTCTAATCCCGGTCTTCCTTGGTAGCAAAATTCATAACATTTTGTGCCACGAAGATACCTGAAGACCCCTTTTACTGTTGTCCAATGATCCTTCCCTGGTTTTGACATATACCTGCTCAAAACTCCCACTGCATGTGCAATGTCCGGTCTAGTACAAACCATTTCATACATCAAACTACCAACTGCACTGGCATATGGAACATGGGACATGTCCTCTTCTTCTTCCTGTGTCTTGGGACACTGATCTGTAGATAAATTTACACCTATAGGAATAGGAACCTTGATCGGTTTACTTCCATGCATATTAAATCTCTGCAATATCGTTTCCACATATTTTCTTTGATTCAACCAGAGTTTCATGTTTGCACGATCTCTTTTAATCTCCATTCCCATAATGAAGTTAGCAGAACCGAGATCCTTCATGTCAAATTTGGAGGATAGCTGCAATTTCACCTCCTTGATAACATCCATGTTATTTCCTACCAACAACATGTCATCAACATACAACACTACATAAATGAAGTGATTACCAACCTACTTGGAATATACACAGTGATCAGCCTTGCTTCTTACAAATCCTAATCCAAGGATGTATGTGTCAAACTTTTGGTACCACATCCTAGGTGATTGCTTCAGACCGTATAGTGACTTCTTTAGCTTACAGACTAGCTCTTTCTTTCCCTTCACTACAAAGCCTTCTGGCTGCTTCATGCAGATTTCTTCTTCCATATCCCCATGTAGGAATGTTGTCTTCACATCCATTTGTTCCAGTTCAATATCAAAAGTAGCAGCAATAGATAAAAGAAATCTAATAGAGTTTAACTTAGCAACATGAGAAAAAATCTCACCAAAGTCAATTCCCTCTACCTAGGAATAACCTTTTGCTACTAACCGAGCTTTGTATTTCTCCACTTTACCTTGTGCATTAAACTTCTTCTTGAACAACCATTTTCTACCAACAGATTTTCTTCCAGCTGGAAGCTCAACTATATCCCATGCCTCATTCTTATCCAAGGAATCCATTTCTTCAACCATGGCCTTCTTCCAGAGTTTATTATCCTCTGAATTCACTGCTTCCCTGACAGTTCTGGGATCATCATCAGTAATAGATAAAGAAAAATTGGAACGAAAATCAGGTGGACTATACCTTTCTGGTTGCCTCTTATCTCTCACTGATCTCCTCAATATTGGGGTATGAGGTTCTTCTTCTTCTTCTGCTGCTTCCTTTGCTTCCTCTTCTTCAGATGATTCAGATTTTTCACCATCCAACTCAAGCTCTATTTTCTCAGGTTCATCTTGCGTTGGTGAGAATTCATGTTTGGACACATATTTTACCTCTCTAAAAACAACATCTCGACTATAAACAATTTTCTTGGTTTCTGGGTTCCAAAGCTTATAACCTTTCACACCATCTTTATAACAAACAAAGATACACTTTTCAGCTTTATTATCCAACTTACTCCTATTTTCCTTTGGAACATGTACATACGCATCACAACCAAACACTCTAAGATGTTGAAGAGAGGGTTTCTTTCCAGACCATACCTCATGTGGAGTTTTATCATCCAATGCTGATGAAGTTGATCGATTGACCAGGTAACATGTTATACCCACTACCTCTGCCCAGAATTCTTGTCCTAACCCGACACCGTTGAGCATGCTCCTTGCTTTTTCCATCAGTGTTCTATTCATCCTTTCTGCAACTCCATTTTGTTGAGGAGTGTATGGAGTAGTCTTCTACCTTGCTATACCACACTTCTTACAGAATTCTTCGAATTCATTTCCGCAGAATTCTCCACCATTATATGTTCTCAATACCTTTATTTTCTTCTCTGTTTGATTTTCTACCAGAGCCTTAAACTCTTTAAATTTATCAAATATCTCAGATTTCTTTTTAAGAAAATAAATCCATGTGTTCCTTGAAAAATTATCTATGAATGAAACATAATACATAGATTTACCTAGGGATGGAACAGGAATAGGTCCAAACACATCACTGTGTATCAACTCTAAGATCCCCTTTTCTCTTGTAGCACCAGATGGGAATCTTACTCGATTTTGTTTACCATATATGCAATTTTCACATAAATCAAAATCCATAGTGCAATTAGACATACCTTCAACCATACCTTTACCGTGTAGTGTTCGAAGGCCCTTTTCTCCAATATGCCCCAGTCTTTGATGCCACAACATGATCTTCTTTTCTGGGATAGTATTGGTCTTGTCTCCTTCATTTTTCTTCTCAAGGACAATAGAACTGTTACACCCATTAGTATAAGTTCTTCTCAACAACTTGTACAGAGTTCCACAATGAACTCCCCTCATCAACACCATTTCTCCTCGTACCATCTTGCAAGTGCTCTTTTCAAATACAGTTTTCACTCCTGCATCACCCAACTTGCTTACAGATATTAGGCTCCTGGGTAGTTTTGGAATGTGTAGAACCCCAGGGAGAGTTCTAATCCTTCCATCATCTAGCAGCAACTTAACCCTTCCACGTCCCAAGATTTTTGTTGTCGAGTCATCTCCTAGGAATACATCACCACCATCATATTTTTCATATTCAGAGAACCACTCCCTGTGAGGATTCATATGGTATGACACACCTGAGTCGATCAACCATACATCATGGTTTTCATGTGTACTTGTAGATGCTAGGTAAACATCACCTCCTTCTTCAGTGGAGGTTTTCGCCTCTGTGGAAGAGGTACTATCAGATCCCTTTGGTTTTTCAACCTTCTTAGACTTGCAATATTTCTTATAATGCCCTGTTTTACCACACTTCGAGCATTTCCTCAAAGATTTTCCTGGAGACTTAGATCTACCTATAGATTTAGATCTCCATCTGGAAGGCTTACTAGGTTTTTTGTCTTGGGTACGCCCTCTTACAAATAAAGCATCTGTGCTATGACCATCCATGCTTTTTCACCTCATCTCTTCAGATAACAAGGATGCAACTGCATTCTCATACTTCAATGTATATTGAGTGGTACTACCTATTGCTACAACCAGATTATCCCAAGAGTCTGGCAAAGAACATAGCAAAGTAATAAACTTATCTTCTTCTGCAATCGTAATATTAACAGATCCAAGTTGACTTACTAGAGTATTAAAGGCATTTAGATGTTCTGTCACAGAATCTCCATCTTCCATCCTAAGATGATACAACTTCTTTCGAAGAAACAACTTGTTTACCAGGGACTTTGATTGATACAAATTCCCTAACTTATCCCATAGTTCCTTGGCTGTAGATTCTCCTGAGACATTCAACAACACCGAATTTGCCAGGCATAGTCAAATAGTACTCCTTTCTCTTCTGTCCAACTTGTCCCAATCTTCCTTCGACATACCAGTAGTTGGTGTACTAGTAGTTTGTGTACTAGTAGGCTTTGTACTAGTAGCCTGTGTGCTCGTAGGCGGTGTACCAGGATCCACAGTGATCCATTGTTCTTTGTCTACAAGAAGGTCCACCATCTTGAGCTTCCATAGCTCAAAGTTTTTACCGTTGAACTTCTCTATCTCGATTCTAGATGAGCTCGAAATTCCTCTTTCTTTACTCGAATCTCCAATGCAAAAGTTCCCACTAAACCCAGGTTTATCACAGACCCAAGATAAACTTGATCTATCAAGACCAAGCCAAACCCTCAACAACAAAGGCATCCCTCTAAAGCCAAAAACGAGCTCTGATACCACATGTAAGTTTTAAACCTTTGAAGTAAAGCAATGCATATAGATTCTTAAGCAATACAGAAATTAATCAATGGCTCATACACAGAGTACATAGAGATTTTATACCTGAAACCCTCAACCGGGAAAACCTTTCTTATTTTCATTATATCGAATTTCACCATTCACCATACAATATATACAATGTTTTTAGGTATTCCGTAGATACCAAAACCCTAATCCCTTAATCCGGGATTAATTTACAAATCCGCTAAAAATAGCTAAATCCGCTAAAAATAGCAAAAAATGCAGTTGTCGTATCTGACGCGCCCACACACACACACATGCAAAGAATATAACACATACCCAACACTCTCATGCACATTATCAAGGCATTGATACCTATCCCCATTATCCAAGGAATTATAGGAGAAACCATGTTCCACTTGGAGGATATGGTAATATTAATATTAATATTAAAATTGTCGCCTAAAATATTAATACTAGAGGTAGGCAACAAGGACATGTATGGGCTAAATCATACTGAATGATAGTGTTTTTGATGCCATATTAACATAACCGATTATTCTTTAATAAGTGAAACTAGTTTTTTCCTTCATATTCATAACTATATGAAGTTGTTGATTAGAGATTATTTTGTAACCAATATGAAGATGTCTAATATTGATGTAAGTGCTTATATTTGATCGTTCATTGGTATTAGCATCAAGACTTAATGGTGTCCACCCTTTGGAGGTTTTGACACGTATAAATGTTATGCATTATTCATTCACATGTTCAATGGCCTATTGATTGATGGGTTGTTTACCTAGAAGGTTAAGAGATTGATAGATTGATGATCCTTACCTTTATTTAGTGTATATGGGTTTAAATGTATTAACCTTGTTCCTAAAGATTGTCATGTTTAAAAGTGAGGATACATTTCATCCACAGTGTTGTAGATGTCTGGTAAGAGGAATTTGTCTTAAGGATACTATGAATGAGTTTGATTGATGTTAAACCAATAATATTTGGTGGTATATTTGTATTGTTAACAAGACTTAGTTGTAACCACCCTTGAGTGTCATGTATGCATTGAATGAGTATACCTCTTATTTATGCAAAGTGAAGTTATTATTCATGAATAGGATTGTATATGTCCATTAATTTGAATGCATGTCTATTGATATGAATGCATGGATGTGTTTAATTGTCGAACATGAAATTGTACTTGTTATKCTTTGGATA
Organism: Picea mariana; assembly: GCA_032191745.1. Taxonomy (NCBI): domain Eukaryota; kingdom Viridiplantae; phylum Streptophyta; class Pinopsida; order Pinales; family Pinaceae; genus Picea; species Picea mariana. Next base: position 82,959 of record JASDQU010100996.1, read on the forward strand.
ATACCATTTTTAACTAGTTGTCTTCATCTTGAAGGTTATGCTATGTTGTTTACTTTGAATGATAGTTTTGAGTGGGTTGTATGCAACTCTTCATAATGAGCAGGTATGAAATGATCATATAGCAAGTGTGCAATAGTGTTATGTATGACATGGTATAATACATATTTTCTCTTGTTGTTAGCTACCATATGAAAGAGAGAAACATATTTTAATTATGCCTTTGAAACTTATCATGTGAATGATTGTGAACTTTCATATAATAGACTAGTCTTAAGTCTATTATGGTAATATTTTTTTTTTTACACAAGAAAGGGGTTTATATATTAAAACCAATGGTATAACCACTGTAGAGAAAACTTACATAATTCATCCCTGCAATCAGTGCGGGAGCTTTGAGATTACAAAAGGGGTTTCCATGCTATAAAGTCCTAGAATTCCCATAACAATTGAGAGTCCAAAGTATAACTAAACTCAGAATAAGAACCGGCTTACAGCGCGATTGTCTAAGTTGCATAAGGGCCTATACTCCAACTTACAAAGAAGACAACCACAGATCCAAAAAGAACTAATTCCAGGAAAGAGGAATTCGGGATTAAACCTTATGAACCGAGATGGAGGAGCTTGTGCTTGTGGTTGCCTTCCCCCTTGCATCTGTCTGGAAGCTCTGTCCTACAGCTAGAATTTCCATCTTTTCAATTCTTGGTTCCAGAACAACAATTTTGTTGTTAGCTTGCTGATTTGTGTAGGTGAGAGCTTCTATCACTTCCTCCCTTAGATGGATTAGATCTTCCTCCATCATTTCAAACCTCCAACCGCCTTCCCAGTCAAGATGGAGCAGGAATCCTCTATGCGCGCTAAGTGTGTGTTTCATCCTACGAATTTTGAGTTCCAGGGAGGGCAAGGGATTAGGGGGGGTGGTTGCGTTGGAACTAGACTCCATTGCGAGAGTGATGGAAAAAGACCAGGAGGGAGGCCTAGTTGAGGCAAAAGGGTAGAGACTAACTGGGGGAAAGACTGGGAGCCCAAGCTAGGCGAGAAACTAGACAAAATTGGGAAGGCAAGATGAGCAGGAGTAGTTCGCCACCTTCCTGAATTTAACGGTATCTCGTTCGAGCACTGCCATGGGAGGAGGGGGGGCTTGCACGAGTGCCATGTAGGAGGGATAATAGATCTGTGTGGAGGTGAAGGAGGGACATGGGGTGAAGGATAGGGAGGGGGATGAGAGGGGACGCGAACAGTGCAGATAAGTATCGTCTCACGGGAGAAGGGACAGACAAGGGAGGTGGAGGAGGGCTGCCACAAGTATGACATCGGGAGGGAACGAAGGCAACTTTCCCAAGGAGGCCCTGTTGAGCACTCGTCGGGTGTCGCTAAGGGAGAGGGATGAAAACCAAATTTTCATTTAGGGAGAGCTGGCCCCTACTCAAGTGGGTGGCGGCTTTGGCAGCTTTGTCGACTTCGGCGTTGAGATGACGGAGCACATGAAAGAAGTCAATTTTTTGGAAGGAGCGGGAGAGACACATGATTTTCTTGAGAATGTGGCACAGATTCATTTGAGTAGGCAAGGTGTTGGTGACCTTAGATTGGATTAAAATCCAGGAGTTGCCTATCACCATTATTTCTTTGCTTTCTAGATTCTGAGCTTGGATAAGTCCTTACCAAAGGCTTAGAGATTCTGCTATATTATTGGATTCGAATCCAAGCCCCCAAGAGTAGTCTATTTCCCGTAGTTCACCAGATTTCGTGATCCTTAGTGAGAGGAGGGGGGGCTTTGAGGTCTGAAGCGAGGATATGGATCTAATATTTATCATGGGAGTTGAGAGAAAGGGAGTTGGTGCAAGGACAAAGGTAGGAGAGGCAGCCTCCCAGTAGGGCTTTGGCTTTGGCAGAAACAATGTCGGGCGAAGAGGTCAAATTTATGAAGATTCTGGAGTTTCTTTCAAGCCAAATTTTCCAAAGGATGAATTTAGGGAGGGACATCCAACATCACTTGATTTGAGGGTTGGCTTTGAGAGGGAAAGGACAAAGGGTGGCTCAAGTTTTTAGCAGAGTGGGTATGTTAGGAGGGAGTTGGTCAGAAGGGATCCCTCCTGGCAGGGCATGTCGCCAGACTTCTTTTGCAAAGGGGCAATTGAGGAGCAGATGGTCAGCAAATTCTTCATGGATTTGACAGAGAGGGCATCAGATTCTAGGTTTAGCGGCTTAGAGAAGTCCTAGCACTTCGAATTCATTAATTGTCTGTTAAATTATTAGTAATGGAGCACATATCAATTAAAAAAATATTATGGTAATATTAATATTGATATCAAAATTGCAGCCTAAAACAATTTTTTTTTCTTTTTTTAAATAAATATTGGTCATCGCAATTGCGACGCCAACCTTAATTGTTGCAACAGTTTTGTTGTATAAACAATGAAAAGATGTTGTCTCTTGTGCGATGACAACTTCAATTGTTGCGACAGTTGGGCTATATAAAAATAAAAAGTTGTTGTCGCCTATGTGACGACAACTTCAATTGTTGCGACAGTTGTGCTATATAAAAATGAAAATTTGTCATCACACATGCGACAACAACTTCAATTATTGTGACAGTTTTGCTGTATAAAGACAAAAAGTTCTTGTCGCACGTGCGACGACAACTTCAATTGTTGCGACAGTTTTGCTATATAAAAACGAAAAGTTGTCATCGCACGTGCGGCGACAACTTCAATTGATGTAACGGTTTTGTTATATAAACAATGAAAAGTTGTCCTCGCACACGCGACGACAGCTTCAATTGATGCGACGGTTTTGCTATGTAAACAACGAAAAGTTGTCAAAAAGTTGACGTCGCCAGTGCGACGACCGATTAAATTATTACGACAGTTTTTCTATATAAACCACAAAATTTTTTGTCGCAATGGGCATCGCAATTGAGACGACATGTTGGTTTCACATAGTTTGCCTATATTGTCGTATTGGCAACGATATTTATTTTTTTGTTGCAATTGCCTATGTTGTTTCTCTTGCAACGTTTGTTAAAGTTCATTGCAATTTCCACATGACATAAAAAAACATTTCAAAGACTCCTGATTCGTCGCAATGTCAACAACATAACGTCACAAGAGCATCGAAATAGTCATTGCAAAATGACCCAAATATGCTAGTGTATCTTTATCAATTGGTTTCCACTTTGACATCTATCGTTCTCATCAAGGACAATCATCAATCAATCAATTAGTTGCATCAATCAATGACATCAATCAATCAAACCATTTACATTGATGACATATGATCCAACAATCTCCCAAATAATCAAACCATTGGCATCAATGACAACATGATCCAACAATCTCCCCCTTTGGCATTTATGTAAATACCAACATTGATTTCAACACCAATTACCAATTATTGATGTCAACATGTAGATCAGGCATGCTCTACATCAATAGTCAATGTGACTATCTCTCCCCATAAATAAACATCAATCACATCAATGTGATTAACTCTCCCCATTTGACATCAATGGCAAAGGGCCATTCTCCTCTTGGGGTTGCTCCCCCTGCTTTCATTCTCCTTGGGGATGCTCCCCTTATCTAAATTCCTTTGATATTCCTCTGAGTAATCTCTCCCCTTTTGAACAAGGGATATCACTCTGATGTAATGTTGAATATACATCAAACATACTACCCCTGTGACCATCACTCCTCCTGGAATTATGGGAATAAGAATGACTCCCCCTAAGGGTATGTCTCCCCCTATATTCTCTGGAAGATTAAAAATATTTTACCATATGAGGATCCTTGGACCTGTTCATGCATCAAACTTGTGCCATACCATACATCATGAAACAAAAGATATGTCATCAATGAAATAGAGAATCATGAACAATATATGAACCAAGTACATCATGTACCAAAATGCACCCATGATGCACAACACCCATGTACATCAACAATGTGCCAAAGATATCATCCATGAAATGTATCGATCATATGCCAACATGTGAATCTACCAATATGCTAAATAAATACCATCCATGAGTGTACCATGATGCATCATTACTTGCACCAAGCAAGTATATAAACTATGCATCAACAAGCTATGACTCCCAATGATGTATAACATGACTATCAACTCAAATCACCAACTACATGTCCCAATATGTAGTCCAACCACATGAAAAATGCATGCATCATGATATCCAACAATACCAAATGCTTCCAATAATACATCATGAGATATATTGATGAAACTTCAATTATGTACTAGCTATGTACCCCAACAGATTATTTTACATAATCCAATAGATGAGAATTTGATCAACATCAATCCATACTCATGGGTTAGTGCCATGCACCAAAGATTTATTTTATATCATAACCTTGTGTGATCTAACTTAGAACCATGAAAACCTACAGCAAATAGTGTCAGAACCTGCAATAAACAATGTCAGACCCTGCAACATAGAGTTATACCATCACATCAATATGCAACCTATGTGCACAGCCCTTTTTCTTAGGCTTCACCACATATATGCAAGTTCAGCCAGCATATGTACACAATTGTCACCACTGTCACCCGCATATGCCTCAATAGATGTCTTACTTAAGCTTCCCTTCAGTATTTCATTCTGTTCTGGCTACTCTGTCTTCTTCACCCACTTCTGTAGATGACCCTTATCCTCATAAATTGAGCTTTGAGCATCCATTTTTTCAAAGATGTCTCCCTTTCTTACTTCATTCCTTCTTCTAGCCATGCTATGTGAATTTCTCGTCATGGAATTTCTTCTTGTGTTCCAACACTCCTAGGATTTGTGGCCAAATCCATTATAGTTGTAGAATCTCATGGAGTTACAATGAACACCAATATGTCCTACTTGATCACATCTCCAACACCTTGTGGTGTTATAGAATCTTTCATTATATCTCCTTTCATAAGATCTACATTCAAAATCTCTGTGACCATATCCATTACATGAATAACAATGCCCATGAAAAATACTTTCATACCTTTTCTTTGGTGTCCCAAAAGTAGCTTCTTGATGTCTTCCTTGCTTTGTTCTTTTGAAATCTTCTTTGTCTTGTGTAGATGGTTTTTTTGCAACATTATCTTCCTTCTTTGATGGACTTACCTCATGCTTCTTTGAGGTGCTTGCTTTAGCATGTGTATCTTCTCCTTTGTATCCAAGACCTGATTTATCACATGATGGTCTTTGACTTTCCAATATCTCATCCAAGATTCTTGAGCTATTCAAGAATTTGTTTGACTTCTCTACCTTCTTTCTAAGGTCAACAATTTTAGCTTCTAGCTTACAACATGACTCTTCCTTATCATTTATATGAATCTTCAATAGTTCCTCTATTCTTTTGGCTTCTTCAATTTGGGTCTTGAGATGGACAATGGTTTCAGAACTTTTGTTAATCTCATCATATACATTTATATATTCTTTTCCATTCTTTAGTCTTGTGATCTCTTCTTCCTTTTCTTCTAATCTAGAACTCTCTTCTTGTTCTTTGAGCATTCCCTTTAACTTCAAGATGTACCTTTTAATCCTCCTAATAAACTTCTTAGTGTTATCTGAACGATAGTTATAGTGTGTATAAAAATGATCACTCCTATACATGTATAAACCCTCTTCAATTTCCTTTTGAAGTTCTAATAGATTTTCTTCTATTCTTTCCATGGGATAACTATCATCAAACTTTACACAAATTGTTTCTATATCATCTTCTTCACTTGAGAAAAATTCAACATCATCACACTTTGAATCATTGCAATCAAGAGTCTTGGGAGATTCTTTACCTTCAATATCTTCCTTCTTGCCAACACCATCACATGATTTTTTGCCATCATTTGAAATGTCTTCAAGATCTTCCATTGTGCTATTATCACTTGATTCTTTATCTTCACTTGAAATGTTTTCAAAATCACATTTAGAAACAATGCATTCAAGAGTTTTTTATGACTCTTTACTTTTGATGATCTTGATGGAGTAGTCCTCTTTCTCCTTCTTGTTTTGATATGTCTCCTATAACTTTATCCATAGATCCTTGGTGTAAGTGCATTGTCCTATGCTCTCTTTGATAGGGCTTGAGAGTCCACTAAGAATGGTCTTGAGAGCCAATGCATCATTCTTCTTTCCTTCCCTTTGAGCTGCAAACTTTGACTTGTTCTTCAATGGAACCGACCCACCAATGGCTACCTTGCAAATAGTTGCTCCCATTGTCTTCAAATATAATCTCATCTCTATTCTCCAAGTAGAATAGTCTTCCTCATCAAGGATTGGAACTTAATCATCCATATGTGTGTCTATGGATCTCCTTCAAGCTTGTTAAGGCTTGTAGTGAAGGCCCGCTCTGATACCAATTGTTGGACACACTTACCACACTTAGAGGGGGGGGGTGAATGAGTGTGGGTCTCTTTTACCCAAAACTTCCCTCTTCACATAAGACTCCTTAGTTAACATTCAACATTTATTCATTACCCATTGTTGTCATTTATAACCAGTTAGTTGTGAACATATATCAGTAGCATACATCAACAACACATATCATCAATAAGTCATCACCAAAAGTAACACAAAGAACACAAGATGTATGTACAATTTTTCTTCTTATTATGGACAACAATCTGTGGTTTATCAACAACAACTGAATAAAGTACAACTCTACAAGAGCACCAGCTCTATAATGCAAGACTCAGCTTACACCCTCAACACCAACTAAGATGAGGCAACAATCCTCAACAGATATCAATCTTTCAACAGGTACATGACCTGTCAGTAGTGCAGTCCATGTGTGTACGTGTCCTAGCTCACTACAGTACGTGTGTGCATGTGAACGGTGTATAATGCAACATGCATATGCTTCTGAGCAACTAGGGTTTTGCTTTGCTTCACACACTCAGATCTTCTGCAACCTGCAATCATTTCTCTTTTGTCTTCCACTGTCCAAACTGACCCACATCCAGTCACAACATCTCCAACCTCTCCAATAGCTTTCCCATGCTCCACAATAGATCAATATGAATGTTATCTCAAACATGTATAAGCATCTAGTATACCATAGAAACCATGTCACCACTGAATCACAAGAGTATTGATCACTCCATCAACAAAATCAACCAAACTGAACCACATCATAGAATCCATACAAAGAATTCCCTAAGCATTCCCATCACATCAAACAATATTATTCATAAAGACAATAATGTAATCATACCAGTGTCTTAGTGATAGATCTGAGCCCATAGAATGCAGATATGGAACCTGCCTAATCATCCAGGAGCTTGGCACCATCTCAAACACAAATCTTCACCATTTTATCCACCATACACTCCCTATCTTCAGATAGAACGTGTATACCTTAATGTATATGCACCATAAGCACAGACAACCCGCGTATACCTCAGAAACTAGGGTTTCTGAAGTTCCAAGAATTTTGTCGTCAAGATCTCCAACATTGCTAAAACTTTGATGCATCCATGAGATCCTCCTCTCGCTCTCTTCCTCAGAATAGATCTTCAATCATGCTCAAGAGATCCACACCAATAATGCTCAAGACGCTCTCCATCAATACTCCACAAGATAATCTCAAGAAGCTCTCCATTGATCCACAAAAAGGATTCTCACCATATGTACCTTTCACAAGAGATCCTAGCTTCTTATTTATACTTTCGTCTTCTAGGTCACTTAACCCATTTCTAGGTCACTTAACCCATTTCTAGGTTATTTAACCTATTTTCCTTATTTTAGGGTTAACCACTTTCCATGAATAGAAAGTTCTCCAATACTTTATCATTTAAATATTCCTTCTTGATTTTGTCACTTCTTTTTATTATTTAAATAATTAACCTTGACGTTGTCACTTTACTTTATCATTTAAATAATGATTTCTTATTTTCAAGCACTTTGACTTCTTTGACCTTGGGGGATTCAAGCCTTCATATAGGGGTCCTCCAACTTCATAAGGCCATAACTCTCAAACCGTGAGGAGTTATGTGACATTCCACACACCACCAAAAATGGCATGACAAGCACTATCCATCTAGAATAGTTTCACCAACAACTTCATTGATCTTCATCTCATTATTCAACCTACAAGCATGGGTCCTCCAATCGTTCTTCTAGGATAACTCAATCCGTAAAGCGTCTTCCCGTGAGGGATTTCACCATAAGGGGAAAACTTTGGAGTTCATCCATTTTTGCACCTTATCAATCATGATAAGACAATAATGAGTCATCTTTTCATCAAACAAACTATGCATCATCATGTATCAATGACAACTCATTGATCCATCTTCATCTATGCATCATATCTTTATCAATTGGTTTCCACTTTGACATCTATCATTCTCATAAAGGACAATCATCAATCAATCAAACCACTTACATCAATGACATATGATCCAACAATCTCCCAAATAATAAAACCATTGGCAACAATGACAACATGATCCAACAAGCACTTCCAGGCTTTTTTGTTTTCTCTCCTTCTGGTTTTTTCACCTCTCCAAAGATGGGAAGAATCTATGTCTCACGATGCAAGCTAGATGGTCATGGCGACCAATTTTTGATCATTGTTTTGTTCATATTGTTTTGTTTAAGTTGTGACGCATCAAACTCTAAGATTTTTTTGAAAGCCACATGTTCTGGTTTCCCTTTTGTGTAAGAACAGATGGCTAATAAGTGGCATTGTATGTACATAAGCAGTTAATAATATAAGGATCCTACTTTATTTACAAAAAAAGGGTTAATTTATGTTTTATGATACTGTGTTGAAATTAAAAATGTTTTATTTCATTTTATTTATAAACATCATTGTATAAACATCATTGTACTATGTGAAGTAGAGTTGATTATGTATATAGTAGAGTTCATTGTGTAGTGATGGGAGATCTCGGTAGTTATCAAATTATAGTTTCTAACTTATAATTTAAATTTTGTTTGATTTGGAAATATGGTTGAAAATAGTCAAACAAGTCATCAAATTATAGTTTCCCACTTTGGAGCCTCTTACCCCAAACGACACTCAGAGATGAGGGTTGAGGACTATAGGGCTGCTCAAGTTAGGTTTCAGATTTCTCAATTGCCTCCTATTAATAATATTAGAATGGAAAAAACAACAAACAATATTGCATATTAAAAATATATGAGAGCTTCTTATGAGAGTGAAAACATAAAAACAAAGTTTGAGTCCATGGTGATGAAAAATAAATATTAGACTGCCAAGGTAAAAGCCAGTTTTCATTGGGTGATATGGGTTTTATTCCATTCCATTCAAGTGATAATCAATTGATTTTAACAATGCAAATTGCAAATTTAAGCATATTGATCATTGCATCAATCTAGGACTTTCCTTTATTTTGATACGGCATAGACTCCTATCAATCCAAATTTAGTAAAAACTATGAACAAAATTGAAAATTCACAATGAAATGACAGTACAGAACTAAATTGGTTATGTTCATCCTTGGTTTATTTATTGAAAATTCACAATGAAATGACAGTCCAACACTAAATTGGTTAGGTTTGTCTTTGGTTTCTTTTCAAGCTTTCAATATATTTATTCAAGAAAATGTGAAATAAAAATATGTACTTTGAAATAAAAATTGAAATAAAAACATGATCTAGAACCTATTTTAATATGTAAAATTAAATATACTTTAATATAAGTGATTTTCATTAAAATGTATATTGATATAAATTGTTTATGTAACGAAAAGGGTAGAAAAGGGTTGATGGATTATCAATCCTCTACACATTGGAAGTATTCACTAGTGCCATTAATATGACACCTACCATTAATAGAAGTATTCACTAGTGCTATTAATTTTTAACTAGGATGTTAATCATACACTACCTTGAATTTTGAATATACTTCAAATTCAATTAAAAAAAATGAAAATCTAAATGCAACAAACCAAGCCTTCGTAGATGACCTGTTATTTTTTATTTTTTGTTATTAGGTCACAAAATCAAATTCTTTTTCAACTTAATTTTTTTTCAATCAAACTTAATGAAAATTGTGTTTAATGTGTAGAATATAAGTAGTGTTAGGTTCATCATAAACATTTTTCAAGTAGCTCATAATTTCAATTTGGTTTTCAATTTGCTTCAAGATATTGAAATCTAAATGCACAAATTTAACAATTTAATATAATATCAACACTTTTGGAATCAAAATTCACAATTTCATAATTAAAATTGACACTTTTTAAGATATCTATAAAAATTTTAATTAGGATGTTAATCATATGTATTACCTTGAATTCTTTCATTAGGATGTTAATCATACTTTTTAAGATGTCTTTAAAGTTTTTATAAGCCATAAATAGTCCCTTATAATGACATGGAAATGGGTCCTAGTTTTGATATGAAGTTGTCCTCTTCATATGAAAAAACATTGAACAATCATTGCAAATAATGAACGCAAATCCTATATGTAGTAAATTGGTTACATGCATTAAAGGATTTGTGTATACAATATGGATAATTTGTAGGATTAAAGTATAATCATCCAAAGTATAGGTCATTTTAGGCTCCCTAGATACAATCTATAGGTTCATCCCTGAAATTGTAAATAAGCCTTGGTAAACTTTATAATTCAACAAAAATATAACTTTTCTTAATTGAATGGACCATGAAAGTAAACTAAACTGGAAATGACTCTAGAATCCTAGATATTCATAAATACGTGTACTTTAAATGCAAAATATAAAATTATGGATTGTAAATGTCACTTGTTTAAATAAATCGTAATGGTATGTCATCTTCAATTATTCATTCATGATCGGATTTGCACATTTTCCATTTTCTAACTTTTTTTTTCTTGATTGAACTTATATTAACTTTATGCACATTGCACATACCAAATGACTATATTGACAACTTATGACATCTGACTGGTAGTCTTGAAAGTGAACATGAGTATCGGTTTGATGGGTTTCTTGAAAAAAAATATCTTTTCAACACAATGGATCCTCTTTCATATATAAAACCATTATCATCAAAATATTCTAATAACCTCATTTTTTGTTCTATGCATCGCATCAAATAATATTTCATTTTTTCATTGTTGTCTACAGGTGCAACCACGACAAAGACATATCCTGCAAATAATTCGATATGTTGGACAACAAATAGTTCGTGTTAGATTATCACACAAGTACATCTACAAGTTATTTGAAAAAAATTAAACATAAAAATTACCTTCTCTAACAAGATCAAAAACTCTATCGCCATCAATTGACACTATAGTTTCATTTGATTCCATATCCTCTAAGATTTCAAGTGGCATTTTCCCTTTTATATTAAGTTTGGTATGTCTCCAAACTTTAACATATTCCACATTTTCATTTTCGCAAATCTCTATGGATTATGTGTCCTCTATGCAAACTGAACAAAAACAAGACGCATTTCTTATATCAAATGCAAACACATTTTGAAAGTGTTTTGTTTTAACTGAATGCATTTTTCATGTCCCATGTATTGTACCGTCTTCATATGGGATTGATCTATTTACATATTGGATTCCAACATAGGAAAAAAACCTGCACAAGACAAGAACTTGTTAACTTGAAATCTCTCAAGAAAATGATTGAAGATCATATAAATTTGAACACGTGAATAAAAATGTCCTATGTACATGTGTAACATGTATATATAGACACACCTGCACACATCCTTGACGGATTATTTTCATGGCTTAGCGTCATTTTGCACTATTCAAAAACTTTATTAGCATATTCAAATCAATCGGCATGAGGGTTCATCTGATACCTTCGAAGTGCTCATTTTACACATGCCCCTGCACCGTCGTGCTCTCCTTTTCCATGACCAGTCTCAAAAAAAATCCAACAATGTGTAATGTTTGATTTTTTATGAAGACGACACAACCAATAGAATGATCGTGAAGATTTTAACTGACCCTCAAACCCATATGGCCATATCCAATGTCGATCAAATCTGATTCTGCATTCTTTCAATGAATCATAAAATTTATCAAAACAATGTTGTACATAGTGTGTGTCATGTGCTCGATCATCACTTTTATAAAAGTGATATTCTTTAATAACATGTCGATTGTCGTTGGTGCTTTCTATGTTATCAAGACTCCGTTGGGCATGTCTATATAGAACTTGGAAAAATATAGTTACTTGATCAAAATGATAATATTCACTATGTATTTCCTTTTATGCAATGAATTTGTAATTCTCTGTAAAATCAACTACAGATAAAATTGTCCCTAGTGGAAACACTTTGCGGGATTGTTTGAATTGTAGGTCTTTCCATCGATCTCTATGTGAATGCTTGGTGTATTTATAAATTTCTTCCTCAAACTTCTTCAAAAACGCTATCACACATATTTTATTTACTTTCAAATCAATCCTTTTGGAAATCACATTTGAAGAATGTGGAGTCCTGTTGTTGATATATTCATATCTCTTCCAATTGACTGTTATATTATAAAATGATTGATTAGTCATATCAATAGGATACTTTGAGTGAAACAAACTTAGATTTCCACAACGATCACATTTCTTTCCACCAACACTTTTTTTTTTGGTAAAATAATTCATCACCTTCTCTTTCACATAGAATTCCAAATATAAAAGCACAGAATGTGGAAGGAGGAGGTGAACTTGGCCATAATATTTTACCAAAATCAAGAGAAGTGTTGCAATATAACTCAAATTCAACATGATAATGACAACAACAAGTGTCACGAAAAATGATGGGTCTAACAAACCATGGTTTTTGTTGCACAAATGTATTGATGGAAATTTCAACTTCTTTGTGCTCTTCTTTGAACTTATTGAACAATTCTATTTTTCACTAGAAATATATGTTTTGGATGTTCTTCATATTGTTTTCGTGCTATTCTTCATCACAACACATCCCTTGTATGTGGTGAAACACGAGATTCTTTCAACCAACAATTATGGGCCGATTCTTTAACATTTTCTACAAGTATATCTTTGTAGGGTTGTCTAGAAATCACTGTCCAATAAGCAAGTTCATCATTTTGCATCTATTTGCAATCGAAATTTTCTATGTTTGTACAATTTTTTTATTGACGTTCCTATCGTTTTTTCCATGTTTCATGTCAAACAATCGTTTATATTGCTAGATGAAACAATTGTTGCTTGTATCACTCTATGTGCAACACTAGCATATTTTTTTCGATATTTTCCAAAATATTTTAATACACTAGTTATATTGTCAAAGACATTTTGTTTCACCTTTGTATCTTTTGTTGACTTTTGAATACCCAATAATGATGTAGCTTCTTTTAAATTTCTTGACTTTATTAGACAAAGTAAAAGTTGATCTTGTATTGTTACTGATTCATCATTGAAAAAAGTATTATACATATTCTTAGTTCGATATCTTATATAATGCTTAGCTTCTTTCTTCCCAAATTTGTCTGTATCAACATTTTCTAATATTTCATCATCAATGTTGATATATTCTCCTACATATTTCAATTTAAAGTTTATATTAAAAAACAAAACCCGAACATAAATTCACTAAACTATATACAAGTGTTCATCTTGTATTATCTAAATTTACTTACATACCTATAGGTGATTCAACTTCTGCTTCAATTTCGGTTTCAACATCTTCGTCGATGTTATGAGACAAATCTATTTATGTTTTTTGAAAAACATCAAATCGTAATTACAATTAATTATATTAAACAATATTTTAAATTTGAATTATATACTTTTAATATAGACAATATGTGCAAGCATACCTGGATGGACTTCTTCTTGTTGAAAATATCTATTTACATCATCTTCATTTCTTTCTTCAATATTTGCACATTCTTGTTTGTTTCTTCAATAATGCTCTTTCCTTTGTTCGTTATGGTGAGTTTCATCTCGAGTGTAATGGCCCCGCCGTTACGACGACAAAGCGATGAACAACAAGTAAAAACAATATTGGGTTTTTAAAGTTGCTTTAGGAAAGTTTCATCTCAATTAATCGCGACATCAATGACCCATAGTGCAAAGTATCAAGATACAACTTAACACATAACAACAATCACGATGCAAAGCCGGCCATCATCATTGTTAAGAACCAAATATCAATATAGCATAGAAAAACCTCAACATAAGTACTCAATACCTTGAAAAAGAGATAATTTCAGATAATAAGCCTCTTCGAGGGGGAAACCTCCTTTTACCCCACATAAATGTTCAAGTACAAGATGATTCCAAATGAAAATGTCTCCTTGGTATATATAGGAGGCTAGGAGGTATAATTACAACTAATGGAATAAAGCCGACATAAATAAAATAACATTCCTAATGTAATATGCCCCAATTAAGGGGTAATGAGCCAATAATAGGGCTTAACATGCCCCTCCCCTTGAGACAAGTGTTGTCCACAACACTTGAGTAACTCTTGATACTTTTGTATAAAAGACTCATCTTCCCAAGTGGAATCTTCAGCCGGTAGTTTAATCCATTTAATGAGATACTTTGAAATGGATCTATTCCTCAGCTGGCGAATTCTTGTGTCAATGATGGCTTCAGGCTCCAATATGATTTTTCCTTCCTCGTCAAGTTTTGGAAATATAGTTTGAACTGGGATCTTGTCACCTATAACCTTCCTTAAGCATGAAACATGGAAAACTGGGTGTACTCGTGAAGATGCGGGAAACTCCAATTTGTATGCCATAGTACCAATCTTTTGCAACACCTTATAAGGGCCATAGTACTTTGTTGATAATTTATTATCCTTCTTGGCTTGCTTGAGGGACATCTATGTGTATGATTGTAGTCTTAAAAACACCCAATCCCCTACTTCAAAACTTCTTTCACTACGATTTTGATCTGCTTGTTGTTTCGTACGATTATGTGCCATGGTCAGGCTGTCCTTTAGGATTTGGAGAACTTGTTGTTGATGCTCGATGTGATATTCCACTGCTTGAACCTTAGATTTTTATTTTAGAGAAGAAGTGATGGAAGGAGGGTGGTATCCATAGAGTTCCATAAATGGTGTCATTTTTGTTGCGGTTTGAAAGGAAGTGTTATACCACCAGTCTGCGAAGGCTAACCATTTGAACCACTGTGTTTGTTTATTAGAGACAAAGCAACGGAGGTAGCCTTCCATACATTTGTTCACTATCTCGGTTTGTCCATCAGATTGAGGATGATAGGATGAGATATGAGCCAATTGAGTACCCAAACAAAGAAAATAATAATGTCCAAAAATGTCCAGTGAAGATGGGATCTCTGTCACTTACAATAATCTTTGGGCTGCCATGTAGATTTTGAACTGTCTCCATGAATGTGGTGGAAACTATACTATCTTTGAAGGGATGAGAGAGTGCACAAAAGTGTGTGTACCTGTTCATCCTATCAACAATCACCATGATGACACTCTTTCCTTCAGACTTCGGTAACCCTGTGATGAAATCCATGGAAACCTCCTCCCAGCGCTGACTTGGGATGGCTAATGGTTGTAAAAGACTTGGGGTCTTAATTGTTTCCACCTTATTTTGTTGGCAAACCAAACATTCTGCCACAAACCTTTGAACATCAGTTTTAAGGCCATCCCCAAAAAAATCCTTCTTGACTCTATGGTAGGTTTTCAAAAATCCCGAGTGCCCTCCTACTAGAGAGGTGTGCAATTCCAATCGTACCTTTTGTTTGAGTTGGGAGTTCTTACATAAACATTAGCGATCTTTGTACAATAGTGAATCATTTTTCCATGTAAATGTATCTGATGCACTGGAATCATGTTGCAACCTTTGAATGAGAGTCCACACTTTTTCTTCATTCTTTCATTCATCCCTTGCTTCTATTATCCAATCAGGTTGGATGATCGATATAGCACAGAGAAAGGCCTCAACATATTCATCCTTTCTTGAGAGTGCATCTGCCACAACATTTTGCTTCCCATTTTTATACACCATTTCAAAATCATAACCCAATATCTTGGTTACCCATTTTTGTTGTTCTTATAAAGATAGTCTTTGTTCCAAGAAATATTTAAGACTATCATGATTTGTTTTGACCCTGAAGTGCCTACCTATTAGGTAAGGATTCCATTTCTTCAATGCATGTAGTATTTCCATCATTTCCTTCTCATAAATGGGTTTGTGTAAGTCCTTTCCCTTGAGTGGTCGACTTTCAAAAGCCAGGGGCCTTCCTTCTTGCATTAGGACAACACCAATTCCATTTCCCAAGGCATCACATTCCACAATAAAGGTTTTTGTGAAGTCTGGAGTGGTCAAGACATGAGCTTTGCACATCACCTCTTTAAGTTGTTCAAAAGCTTTAGTTTCCTCTGGAGTCCATGAAAATGAATCCTTCTTAGTTAGTGTTGTTAAAGGTGATGTTATTCTTCCATAGTGGTGAACAAACTTGCGGTAGTAACCTGTCAAACCCAAAAATCCTCTAAGATTCTTCAATGTTTTGGGAATCGGCCAGTCCATCATGGCCTTAACCTTGTTAGGGTCAACCTTGACACCTTCATGAGATACAATATGATCCAAATACTCTACCTCCTTCACTCCAAAGAAACATTTGGATGGTTTGGCATATAGTTGTTGCTCCTTTAGTAGTTGTAGCACCTTGTCAAAATGCCACACATGATCCTCCCAAGACATGCTATAGATTAGTATATCATAAAAAAATACTAACACAAATTTTCGAAGGAAGGGCTTGAAAATGGAATTCATCAACCCTTGGAATGTGGAAGGTGCATTTGTAAGGCCAAAAGGCATGACCAAAAATTCATAATGGCCTTCCTGAGTTCGGAATGCTGTTTTTGGGATATATTCTTCCTTCATTCTAATCTGATGATACCCTGAACGAAGATTCAATTTTGTGAAATAGATTGCTCCATGTAGTTCATCTAACAATTCATCAATGACGTGAATGGGAAACTTATCTTTAATAGTGATCTTGTTGAGCTCTCTATAATCTGGACACAGACGCCATGAGCTATCTTTCTTGAATACCATTACCACCGGTGCAGAATAAGAACTTTGGCTAGGTCTAATAATGTTAGCCTCTAATATTTCTTCAACCATGCACTCAATTTCACTCTTCTGGGCATAAGGGTATCTGTATGGCCTGATGCTAGGAGGAACACTCCCAGGAATTAGGTGAATTTCATAATCATGATTTCGAGTGGGTGGAAGACCTTTAGAAATATCTTCAAATACTTTGGAATGATTATCAATGATCCCCTGGAGATCTTGAGCAATAGATGGCTTAGATGTTTGAACATATAGCGAGCATAGTTGTGCAATAAAGCCTTGATGTCCCTTTTTCAATAATTTTTTCATGCCATTAGAGCTTATCACCTTACCGGGTTTCCCTGTGATACCTCTTAACTCAATTTCTTTTCCTTCCAATGAAAATTTCATGAAAAGTTCTTGAAAATTAAAATCCACTGTTCCTAATGATTGNAGGAGTCAACTCTTCAGACAAAATTGCTTCTACACTTTCATCTTGAGATGGTTCTTGTTCTTGTTTTTCTTACTCTTCACAATCTATGTAGAATAATTTCTTCTCACCACACTTATGTCCCTTACTGTACTTGCTATCACAATTAAAGCATAAACCTTTTGCTTTTCTTTCCTCCAATTTTTGAGGTGTCAACCTTGTAGGTTGAGGTGTTTTAGAAGAAGGAGCATTATTCTCTCTATATATGTTAGGATTGGTCCTTCTAGTAGCCATAGCCATATTTTTACTTTCAACATTTCTTGCCACCTTAAATGCATTCTCCAATGATTTGGGTTCCCAAAGGTGAACCTCATGTTGAATGTTATCCTTTAAATTTTCTATGAATACATCAATCAAGTGCTCATCTAGAATATATGTTACCTTTATATTCAATCTTTGGAAGTTCTCAATGTGCTCGGTAATTGAACCCTTTTGCTTGAGATTTATCAATTGGCTAAAGAAGGTATTGATCCTTGTATCCTCATAGTGTGCTATCATTTCTTTCGTGAAAATTGTCCAAGTGACAAGTGATTTGTGAGAAAAAAACCATCGATACCATACAAATTGATTGGGTTCTAAATATAAAGAATCAATTCGTACCTTTTGTGTATGTGGCACATTATGTAGATCAAAGAATTGCTCCATCTGAAGTATCCATGTGATTGGGTCCTTGCCATCAAACTTCCTCATATTGATCTTAGGAACGTGGTTGGTATTCAACCCAAAGTTGGAGTTTCTCCATTCTTGATTCACCTTCCTTGTGTCCTCATCATGAATTTCATGGGATACATTTTCACTTTCAGGTGTCCTCTCGATTAGGAAATTTTTCAATCATTCCATGATCTCTCCTTTTAAAGCATCCATCTTAGTATTTATTGCCTCAAACTTAGCTTGTGTTGAATCCATCATCTCTTGTAGTTCATTTTTTGTTACTATCTTCTTTTGTAAATAATTTATGTCCCTACACATTTCTTCACCTTCATCAAGAGTCGAAGTAGGATTGTCTGGAGGCTTATTTGGTGTAGAAGTTCCCTTTTTTGGTGGCATGTTGGCCAAGTATCACTTTAAACCTTGATTTTGAGGTGGTTCTACTATACAATATTTCTTTTATTGTATCTCCAAAATTTCATCTCTTCTGAGTATGAACTTTTATTTTTTGTAGGTCTCTGATATTTCTTCTCTTCAATGCCACTGGTCTGATAAAAATTGGATGTGCCAAGTGGAATTTATAGTAGCTTCCCCACAACTTGCTTATTTTTGGCCTTTCCAGGAGATCTCACTTGTATAGCATGCCCTGCACAAAATAATTGATATAAAATTCTGAAACTCGTACCAAAACTACTATGGGCTGTCCACTATTCAATGCAACTAGTCACACTCAATTTGGATACTCTAGGACGAATTTATGATTTTTTTACCCAGAACACCGGCTTCAGACTAGTCAATAGGACTAGTCAGATACCCTATCTTCCACAAGGTGTATATAAAAATTTAAGATGACCCAGAAGCTGAAATTTCTACCAAAGATACCTTACTAATTTATGAGAATATCCTCCATATTTTAGGGTCTGAAACGTTACAGAAACAATTTTATAGTGAAAATTACGCAATGACTCAATTCAGGATGATTCCAGAACCCTATCTTACAAAGGTTGTATCTATGAAAGTATAATGCCTCGGGAACTTAAATTTTAACCCAACATACCTTGATCCATATACTAAATATCCGCCAAGCCGTTCCTTCTGAATTTTTGTAGAAAACAAGTTATAGGGAAAATTCCACGGTGTCTCAGATGTAGCAGCGAAACCCCAAGACCTTGAGTTCTGATACCATATGTTAAGAACCAAATATCAATATAGCATAGAAAAACCTCAGAATAAGTACTCAACACCTTGAAAAAGAGAGAATTCCATATAATAAGCCTCTTTGAGGAGGAAACTACTTTTACCCCACATAAATGTTCAAGCACAAGATGATTCCAAATGAAAATATGTCCTTGGTATATATAGGAGACTAGGAGGTATAATTACAACTAATGGAATAAAGCCGACATAAATAAAATAACATTCCTAATGTAATATGCCCCAATTAAGGGGTAATGAGCCAATATTAGGGCTTAACAATTGTCGTGCTTAACGAACACGTATCAATGCAATATCACAGAAAAACAAGGTACACGAGTCAACATTTGCATAACACATAGAGACCAAATTAAACCAAGGAAAAATATATTTTCAATTATTCTTGAGGCACAAGGCCTAGTCCCAAGATACGGTCATCCATCATAAAAATTCCACTACGCACTAGAGACTGAAATCTACAGACTTTATTATCCACAAAACTCCAAGAGCGCCAGTAGTCTAAGAAATCCTTCTTACATTAAAAACGTCGCGGGAAAGTGTAAAACAACTACATAACTCAATGTCAGCATTGTTTTAATGACGCACGACTAATCAAATAAACAAGCCTCCACATAACCTGTAGCGCTCGATTAAAGTCAAATTTATTTTCATTGCGCAAGTTAATCCAATCACATAACCAATCAAACGTCATCAATATTCAAGCGCCAATAATATTATTACTTTAACACAACATAAACCATGGCGCAAGAGATAAAATTTAGTTATAATCATGGCACAAGATCCCAAGCTCAAGCACTCATCCATTTAATCCAAGCGCGAGGAAATCTAATCACCAGGACTATATCATTCATCAACAAAATTCATTTTTGCATGACGTCTAAAGTCTACAACTCTCATTCATCATACTATAGTTTAACATGTGCAAGAAATCTAACAACTCCACACTTACAACTCTAAACTAAATCAATGGCGCGAGATAATCAATTAATTAAAACAATAAAAAACAACTTTATTCAAGGGTGTGAGTGTAAGATAACTACTAGGACTCTTCACGTATCCACTATTTAAAGGCACTAGATTAAATTAATTGTGCTTGATCATATCCAATCCAAGCAGTCATGGTGCTCATAAAACAAATTTCTCTTTTATATAGTTGTATGTAAAAGTGTTTTGTTTTTACATTGTCTTTGAAGATTTATTCACATTTTTTTAACACTTTGAAATTCCTTTGAAGAAAACAAGTGAGTCTAGGCATTTATGAATTTTTATTTTATTTTTCAAGTAGATATAATCCGTCAACAAGATACATTTGACATTACAAATTATTCTTATTATTAAATTCTATTGAAATCACTACTTATCTATTTGGTTTTCATGAGCTTTTAACATCAAAAAAGGAACGGAAGGAAACTATTCTATCACTCTACCATCGTTTGGCATATATCTTTGAGCCTTGCATGGATATTAACTTTAATATAAATTCACGTAAAGAATGCTTTACAGTAAATTAGAGCTAATCTAAAAGATAACCCTCTCAATCTCTAAGTGGGAAATTGGGTTTCAAGGAAAATTTACTTGAAGTTATCAATAGTTAAAGGATATTTGGTTTGATTTCAATTGGAACTTGAAACACACGCTTGGATTTGATTAAATTAAACCAAGGCTCTAAACTATTCTTAAGTAGTAAGTGTTGGGTCCTGGAACCTAGATGCAGCCTCATCACAACAACAATTAAACATTAACCAAATTGTCAGGCCTCCTTCTCCACTCACGCGCAGGCAGTCCAAAATTCACGCTGAGTAACACAAGTTAAACGGTAACACCAGGTCAAAATCAGACTAAAATTGAAACAAGTATTCCAACAGTGGCTCTCGGTCAATTGATTTGAGTTTTTGGTAATCACACTAAAGGTGGTATAAATTGACAGATATTGTAAACAAGTAAGCCATATTATACATTTAATAACTTCAAGGTAAAAATTAATAAATTTTCTTTGTTAAACTTCAGAGATAAATTTCATCCTTTCACGAATGTTCTGCGTGCATCTTCATTCTCCTGGAGTCACTTCTATACAAGTTACTTCCTTGATCTCAGACCACAACCCTCAAGTAGACATTATGGATCAGATTAATCCAAATTCCACATGCCATTCTCAGGCCCTGACACCAGACACCAATAAAATGAAATAAAACAGGAAGCAAATAACTGCCAATATTACGATCGCCTAGATTCGATCGCTACCAATAGCTGCATCCCTTAGACAACAAATTTCATTGATACGATTTATGCCAGAAGGTTGGCAGAGAGTGAATATAATCCCCAGATCTGTGCTCACATTATATCTCCTGACAGTAAAATAAATAAAAACATAGTAATCACGCAAGCACCAATAATACAGTAATAAAAATGCAGTGCTCACTCAGTAAATAAAAAAAATAGTAATAAAGAGGCAGTACTCTCGCAAAAAAAAAAAATGCAGTGATCACCACAGAACTGATTTGGGGAAGGAATTCGAGGGCAGTAGATTCTTTAAGGAATGTAGAAGCGAAGTCGTAACATTCAAGACACATTAGATAATAAAAATTTAAATGCAATGAATGAACAAAGACAACAATCTATAAGATTAATTAAATAATATAAATCATCATAAGGAAGAATTATTGGACCAACCAGAGTGAGGATATTCAAGAAGAACAATAAAAATAGTAAATGATCATTCAATAAGGGTAAAGATGGACGTGTGGTGCATTAGTCATGGACGTGTGGGCTCTTACATTGGAAAGCTTAACACATGGACTTGATTCTGGGCACTAAGTGGTTAGCGTTGCAAGACATGGAAGGTTTATTCATTAAGAGTTCTGAAACAGAGATACAAAGGATCCAAGACATATAGTTTAAAAAAAAATACCAAGGCACGGAGATAAAAGAATGGTTCGCTGGGTAAAGAGAGGGACGTAGAGCCTTGGCTTCCCCAAATGCAGAGAAACTCGTTGCATAAAACATTTGGGCAGAGAAATGATCCTACAGCTATTATCCATGCACAGGAAAGCAGGGCATTTGAATCTTAATATTTAACACTGGAGTTAAAGACAGTCGATTCGGCTCCTAGCCGACTGCTCAAGAATGGACTAATAACTTAAAGGATAAGGGAACAAAAGATAAAAACACAATTTCCTTGTATTAAAGACAATAAAACCACAGAGTAAAATAAAATAATGGCCCGATAACCAAAATGTAGTCTTCCTCTGTAATAATACAAACGCAGTAATAATCCCAACCATAACTGAAAACTACAATAAAAGGCAGTAATAAAACAAGGCTTAGAAACATAAATTTAGTGACCCTTTTGCAATTTCACACAGTGCACTATTGCCCAAATAAAAATTCATATGCATAACTAAATGAGCCTTTTTATTTTAACAACATCTACGCAAGCGAGATTTTGACAACAAAGAAATGCATGAACAAGAAATTGATCTATTATTCAATACAAATTATGCACATGCATACCGTAGCCAAATGTGAATGCTTTGAAGACATTGTCTTGCGCGCGCTCCATCCAGCTCCCGCTTGCCAACCGATGTGACATCACCGGTACCTCCCACCCAACGTTAGGGGTACTCTTCTTCCCCATGAGCCCCCCGAGCCGCAAAGGGGCTATGCACATGATACCAAAGAATTCTATCACCCAGCTCACCTCGTAAGGTCGAGCTACCACTCGTTACCCAAACTGGGTATCCCAACTCCCACAAGAGAAAGTTCATTCAAGATAAAATTTCAGCAGCGTAACGTTATGCAAGACAGATGTGCTCCATACTCCCCCTTCGCCATTATTTTTATAGAGTTTCTTAGTCATTAGTTTCCCAAGCCCTCAAGATTCATTTTTCATTTATTTAATTAGGAAAAACCTCCCCCTTACACATGTTCCCTGATCCCCTAGTTGCTCCAGAAAATCAATTTATTAATTAATTAAATATTCCTATTTCCCTCACCAACCTAAAAGCGTTCCTAAAAATGCTCCTCGGTGTCCCAATATTCTCTTACAATTCTTAAATGACTTATGCCTTACTTAATTCCTATTTGAGTTCATAAATAGAAATTCCCAAAGGCTAGATTCCTTACTAAGTTGGACATCCCCCCTTTTCTTTAAGTTTCCTTTTCTTTTAAGTTTCCCTTTTTTTATGAGTTTCACCCTTTTTCTTTTTTAACTAAAAAAATCAATTTAGCAAGTGTAGTTAAGAACAACCATTTACCCTTTTAATAAATTTAATCCTCCATTATAATTTTTACTTTAATAATCAAAGTTTGAATTTCTTACCCCCCTTCTTGTTACATGTTTATCTAGTTTTTTTTCTTTATCCACATGTTCTACGTCTTAGACCTAGGTTTTAATTTCATTAGGCTTGGCGACAGTTTTTAAGTGAAAATTTGTTATTAAACTTTACTTATCACATCATTCATTTTAAGTCTGACCAGGTCCTAAGGAGGCATAGATTTCTAGGCATTAGGTTTATTAACTTACCAGTTAAAAAATCGTGACATGCCCTTCAGAACGCACTACGTGCTCTAAGGGTGCCACTCACCTCTTTCCGTTTTCTTTGCGTGACGTGCCATTCAAAACGCACTACATACTCCAAGGGTGCCACTCACCTCTTTTCGTTTTCTTTGCGTGATGTGCCCTTCAAGACACACTACGTGCTCCAAGGGTGCCACTCACCTCTTCACTGAATTTGGTAGACATCAAAACCCTGGAGTCAATACTCTGTCAGGTGATCTTGTGGGAGACTAAGGGACTCTAAGGAATAAGGACCCTTCCTTGTTGCGTGCCCCTTAGAATCATCGTGAGAGACTATCATAGTCTTCCCTCACGGCATCGCGGGTCTCTCGAACTAGGTAATTGTTAACCTACAGTTCGAGCCACAGTGGGAGTGCTAGTAGGTTGTGGCAGAGATGTTGCCACACCTATCCCTCAATGTCTCTGGTTGGCATGTGTGACCCCTTTACTCCAAATGTCAGTCTAGTCGGCAAGCTATCATCAACCTGCATCCATCAACGAATCATGTCAACCATAAAAATCAACATCATAATCTCTAATCATATGTACATATGTAATATCAAAACATTCAAACCATAACCATCCGCTCCTTGACTCAATCCAGAGTCCAAGGATATCCATCGATGCCATCGGCATCCTCAAACGTCTGGAATCATGCACACTCAGGAAACTAATCAATAGCACCTATCGATATAAATAGCATAAAATAACATATCATCAAATCCACAAACATCATCATGCTCCATAATCGAATCGGTCAATCATATAGTGAACCGGATCACTTGCACATGAGTGTCCACAAGAATAAGTCACATCAGGTGTGCTCAAGAGAGAGATCTTACATACAGCCCCTCTTTTTTTAAACTTTGTCCCGAATTTTCACAGTATATAAGTGCCTAAATAAAGTGTCTAACAATATCAATATTTCTAGCCATCAAACCAAATGGAAATTGTTGATGCATATCATATGCGTCCTCCCGGGTCGTCGAGTACGAACTTCAGTTGTCCCACTGGACCTTGACCTGATCGACTGTTCGACGTTGTAGCTATCGAATGTGATGGCCTAGAATGTAGATTGGCTCTGCCATGAGTGCACCCTCCGCCAACATCCATCAAGAAATCAAGTCAATAACATGCGCAGGATCACTGACCTAGGTTCACACAAAGATACAAGATAAACATCATGCCATGCCTCAGGAACGAGGTACGGATAGTCATTAGGCCTTTCATAATTATGGTCGACATGATGCACATCGAAAAACTCTTATGTCGATCATGTGCTTCTTTCGTCCCCTTCGTATCATTTGTATTTGTTCTTTCAATTCTTGGATTTCTTTTGGTCCTACTAGGACCCCATCCTCGAGTCGATCCCATCTCAAAGGTGTCTGACACAGTCGCCCATAAAGAAACTCTAATGGCGCCATCTTAATCGTGCTTGATGGATGTTGTTGCATGCAAACTTGGCCAGTGACCATAACTATTCCCAATGTTTACGTTGGTCCAACACACACATACGCAACACAACCTTTCCAAATTGGTTCATTATTTCGGCCAGCCTATCTATATCAAGGACAAGTTGTACTAAAGTTTAGTGGTGTTGCCAAGGCCTCTTGGGAAACTCATCCAAAATCATCTTGCAAACACTGAACCCCTTATTGGATATGCTTCCTTTGGTATGTCTGGAAGTCTCAACATCTTACTGATATAAAGTCTAGCTATACTCGATGCCTGATGTGTCATAAGAACAAGGACAAAAGTGAACTCTTCATCAAAGTGTCAACTGTCACGACAATCGGGTCGTGCCTTCTTGCTGTCAATGGCAATTCAACAGTGAAGTCACCAAAACGACCTCCCATGTCGATTCCAGAATGGCGTGTATCCGTATCAATCCTGTCGGATGTCTATGATCAGTGTTCACCTGTCGACCTTCTAGACATTTTTCCAAGCAGTTGACGATGTTTCGCCTTTATCCCTTCCAGAAGAATAAGGGCTTAAGGTCGGTCCTCATCCTCATGAATCCTAGATGAGCCATGTACATTTCTCTATGAGCTTTGCATAATACCAAAACTTATCAATTAGTCATTGGGATGTAACTAAATCCAATTATTACATCTCAAGGATCCATCACTGTCCACTATATCCCTCAATTTTGGTACCAACATGGTCTTGCCCAAAAAATTTCTTACCCTCTTTATACCAGTCAGCGTCGCGCTGTAGTTAGAATATTTTCACGTAGATTCGTTTGAAGAGGTATCATTAAAAATACATGTGGTCTCTGAATCAAAACATCTGCCACTTTGTTCACTATTCCTTTTAAGTAGGAAATATTGAAATTGTAATTGATAAGTTGTTCTGACCAACGCCCTTGCATGTGTTCAAGTCATTTTGCATAAAAAGGTGTTGTAAACCACAGTGGTCCATTTTTAGTTTGAAATTTCATCTAATCAGGTAATTTCTCTACCCTCTCAGGGCATACGCTATCACTAACAACTCCCAATCATGTGTCGCGTAGTTCTCCTCATGATTTCTTAACTTCCTCGAGATGTAAGTGATCCCTAGACCATCTTGCATCAAGACTCTGCCTAAGACTTCTTTGGATGCATCAATGCATACCAAGAAATCCTCATCCATGCCAGGGACCTTTAGTATTGGTGTTTTCATCGATATCTCCTTGAGCCTTACTCTCGTCAAGAAATACTCGACGGTAGTCAAGTAGAGTCTCCATGACCCATCCTTCTTCCATATGAAATTAACAGGAACACCCCATGGTGATACACTAGGAAGTCAGTCCTAGGTCCATCAACTCATTCAGTTTCCCTTCAACTCCTATAACTCAGGGGTCGACATCTAATAAGGATTTCTTGCCATCGGTTCAGTTCCAGGTTTTAGGTCGATGGTAAATTCCATCTTGGATTCAGGCGACACACCTGGTAATTCTCTGGAGAATCATGTTCGCAAACTCTCATACTACCGAAGGTCTTCTAATCCTTTCGACACACCCTTGATGTTTAGCACTAAGTATGCATATAACTGGCATCCTTTCGTGTGCTCACTTGTAGCTGTAGGGAAGAAATCAAATTCAGGGATACTCCCCGCTTTCTTCCTACAATCACATTTATTTTTCCTTTATCATCAGTCCAACTCAACCACCTCATCTTACCATTGAGTATCACATCATGTGATTCCCACTAGTCTATACTAACCATGTTATCATAATATCTTAGGATCGTGACGTAATTCGAACTTCATTACACTATCCCCAGTTTAAAACGACTGATCATAACCCTTCCTCCAACCATTTGGTTGGTAACCAAAGATACAACTAAGAATCTTAACTCATCCTATCGAATTCCCTTACCTAAATCCTTTCAGCGTGGTACTAGAATTAGAGCTCTTCGTAGCATTGGGGTCTAACAAATACTAAGAGTTCGTTTGGCGAGGGCACCGGACACCTCAAGAATAGTGAACTGGTGCTCATCCTGGCAATTATTTACCTTGGTCATGAACTTTTTGATCCCCAGCTTCTTCATTTTTAGATGCGAGGCATACCAAAGTAGCTCCAAAATATGGAATCATAAACCGACACTGTACGACCACCCTATCGTAAGGTGTTGATCTCATCAAGATGGAGCTCAATGAATTCCTCTAATAAATACTTCTCCCGGAACCGTTCCTTGAACCGTTTCCCTAACATGACTTTGAAGGCCATGTTTAGCTGAGGTAGGAGCGTTTTCCTCCATATAAGAGCACTCCTCTTTAGTTGAATACCGCCTACACGAACCTTCATGCTGGAGGTCGTAACCGATAAGTGCAATGCACCATGCTTGTTCTCTCGCCATTCCTCGGTGACTGAGCTCTCTAGGGAATTCGTGAAGAGGGAAACTAATATTCTAGAGTTCCTCATGAATGCTACCAATACTGATTGGGGCATGTTGCAGACCCTTAGGGGTATAGGCACCTTGGCCTTATCTCAGTACATACAATTTTTCCATTCCTCTGTCGAATCCCTGGAAGCATCTTGTCAGACCCAATGCATCCTATGCAGCAAATTTATCATGTTCAAGACATGTTCTTATCCTTGGGGGTTAGACCCCTCTGGCACGGGTGCTACTGGAGGCATCACGCCTCCTCCCCAGGAACCACGTCACGAACCTTCGCGACATCCTCTAACCATGAGTAACTCACGGACAGGTTAAAGCTTTAATTAGTGCTAAGTAATTAATTTTAAGTGTATACTCCAGTGGAAGGCGTGGCTATCCACAAACGCAAGGTTGAACCCACTCTGATACCATATGTAATGGCCCCACCGTTATGAAGACAAAATGATGTACAATAGGTTAAAAAAAAATTTGGTTTTTAAAGCTGCTTTAGGAAAATTTCATCTCAATTAATCGCGACATAAATGACCCACATTGTAAAGTAGCAAGATACAACTTAACGCATAAAAACAATAATGACGCAAAGATGAACCATCATCATCGTGCTTAACGAACACATAATTATGCAATATCACAAAAAAACAAGGTACACGAGTCAACATTCGCATAACACATAGAGACCAAATTAAACCAAGGCGCAAGATATTGTTAGTTATTCTCGAGGCACAAGGCCCAGTCCCAAGATATGGTCATCCGTCATAAAAATTCCACAGTGCACTAGAGAGTGAAATCTACAGACGTTATTATTTGCAAAACTCCAAGAGCGCCAGTAGTCTAAGCAATCTTTCTTACATTAAAAAAGTCATGTGCGAGTGTAAAACAACTGCATAACTCAATGTCAGCATTGGTTTAATGATGCACGTCCAAACAAATAAACATGCCCCCAAATAACCCGTAGCGCTCGAGTAAAGTCAACTTTATTTTCATCGCGCAAGGGAATCCAATCACATAACTAATCAAACGTCATCAATATTCGAGCGCCAATCATCTTATTACTTTAACACAGCATAAACCATGGTGCAAGGGATAAAATTAAGTTATAATCATGTTGCAAGATCCCAAGATCAAGCACTCATCCATTTAATCCAATCATGAGGAAATCTAATCACAGAGACTCTGTCATTCATCAACAAAATTCCTAAATTCATGCAAAGAATGCTTTACTGTAAATTAGAGCTAATCTAAAAGATAACCCTCTCAAGATATAAGTGGGAAATTGGGTTTCAAGGACAATTTACTTGAAGTTTTCAATAGTCAAAGGAGATATGGTTTGATTCCAATTGGAACTTGAAACACACGCTTGGATTTGATTAAATTAAACAAAGGCTCTAAACTATTCTTAAGTCGTAAGTGTTGGGTCCTAGAACCTAGATGCAACCTCAACACATCAACAATTAAACATTAACCAAATTTCCAGGCCTCCTTCTCCGCTCACGCGCAAGCATTCTGAAATTCACACTAACTAACACAAGTTAAATGGTAACGCCAGGTCAAAATCAGACTAAAATTGAAACAAGTATTCCAGCAATGGCTCTCGGTCAGTTGATTTGATTTCTTGGTAATCACACTAAAGGTGGTATAAATTGGAATATATTGTAAACAAGTAAGTTATCTTATACCTTTAATAACTTCAAGGTAAAAATTAATAAATTTTCTTTGTTAAACTTCAGAGATAAATTTCATCCTTTCACAAATGTTCTGCGTGCATCTTCATTCTCTCGGAGTCGCTTCTATACAAGTTACTTCCTTGATCTCAAACCACAACCCTCAAGTCAACATTATGTATCGAATCAAGCCAAATGCCACACGTCGTTATCAGGCCCTCACACCAGACACCAATAAAATGAAATAAAACAAGAAGCAAATAGATGCCAATATTACGGTTGCCTAGATTCGATCGCTTCCAATAGCTGCAGCCCTTACAAAACAAATGTCATTAATACAATTTCTACCAGAAGGTTGGGAGAGAGTGAAGATAATCCCCAGATCCATGCTTGCATTATCTCTCCTCATAGTAAAATAAATAAAAACACAGTAATTAGGCACCACCAATAATGCAGTAATAAAAACGCAGTGCTCACGCAGTAAATAAAAATAAAAACCAGTAATAAAGAGGCAATACTCCCGCAAAAATAAAAATGGAGTGGTCACCACAGAACTAATTTGGGGAAGGACTTCAAGGGAAAAAAATTATTTAAGGAATGTAGAAACGAAGTCGTAACCTTTAGGACATAGCAGATAATAAAAATTAAAATGCAATGAATGAACAAAGACAACAATATGTAAGATTAATTAAATAATATAAATCATCAGAAGGAATAATTATTGGAGCAACCAGAGTGAGGATATTCAAGAATAACAATAGAAATAGTAAATGATCGTTCAATAAGGGTAAATATGGATGCATGGTGTATTAGTCATGGACGTGTGGGATCTTACATTGGAATGCTTAACACATGGACTCGATTATGGGCAGTGAGTGGTTAGTGTTGCAATACATAGAAGGTTTATTCATTAAGAGTTCTGGCGCAGAGATACAAAGGATCCAAGACACATAGTTTAAAAAAAAATACCAAGGCGGAGAGATAAAGGACCGGTTCGCTGGGTAAAGAGAGGGGCGCAGAGCCCTTGGCTTCCCCAAATGCAGAGAAAATCATTGCATAAAAAGGTTGGACATAGGACTGATCGTACATCTATTATCCATGCACAGTAAAGCAGAGCATTTGAATCTAAATCTTTAACACCTTAGTGAAAGATAGTCGATTCGGCTCCTGGACGACTGCTTAGGCACGAACTAATAACTTAAATGATATTAAGGGAACAGAAGATAAAAACACAATTTCCTTGTATTAAAGAAAATAAAAACACATAGTAAAATAAAATACTGGCCTGATAACCAAAACACATTCTTCCTTGGTAATAATACAAATGCAGTAATAATCCCAACCAGAACCGAAAACTACAATAAAACACAGTAATAAAACAAGGCTCATAAACATAAATTTAGTGACCCTCTTGCAATTTCACATGACGCACTATCGCCTAGATAAAAATTCATATGCATAACTAAACAAGCCTTTTTCTTTTAACAGCATCTACGTAAGAGAGCTTTCGACAATAAAGAAATGCATGAACAAGAAATTGAGCTATTATTCAATACAAATTATGTGCATGTGTGCCATAGCCAAATGTGAATGATCTGAAATCGTTGTCCCCCACACGCTCTGTTCTTCTCCCACTTTCCAACCGATGTGACCTCACCGGTACCTCCCAGCCAACGCTAGGGGTACTCTACTTCCCCATAATCCCCCCAAGCTGCAAAGGGGCCACGCACATGATACAAGAGAATGTTATAACCCAGTTCGCCTCGCAAGGTCAAGCTACCACTCGTTACCCGAACTGGCTATCCCAAATCCCATAAGAGAAAGTTCAGTCAAGATGAAATTTCAGAAGCATAATGTTACGCAAGCCAACTGTGCTCCATACTCCTCCTACGCCATCCTTTTTATAGAGTTTCTTAGTCATTAGTTTCCCAAACCCTCATTAGATTCCTTTTTCATTTATTTAATTAGGAAAAACCTCCCACATACACATGTCGCCCGATCCCCTAGTTGCAGCAGAAAATCAATTTATTAATTAATTAAATATTCATATTTCCCTCACCCACCTAAAATTGTTCCTAAAAACACTCATCGGTGTCCCAATATTCCCTTACAATTCTTAAATGACTTATGCCTTACTTAATTTTTAGTTGAGTTCATAAATAGAAAGTCCCAAAGGCTAGATTCCTTACTAAGTTGGGCATTCCCCTTTTTCTTTAAATTTCCCCTTTTCTTTAAGTTTCCTTTTCTTTTAAGTTTCCCCTTTTTTGTAAGTTTCCCCCTTTTTCCTTTATAACTAAAAAAATCAATTTAACCAGTGTAGATAAAAACAACCATTTACCCTTTTAATAAATTTAATCCTCCATTATAATTTTTACTTTAATAATTGAAGTTTGAATTTCTTACCCCCCTTCTTGTTACATGTTTATCTAGTTTTTTTTTCTTTATCCACATGTTCTACTTAGACCTAGGTTTTAATTTCACTAGGCTTGGCGACAGTTTTTAAGGGAAAATTTGTTATTAAACTTTACTTATCACATCATTCATTTTAAGGCCAACTAGGTCCTAAGGAGGCATAAGGTTTATTAACTTACTAGTTAAAAAATCACGATGTATCCTTCAGGACGCACTACGTTCTCCAAGGGTGCCAATTGCCTCTTTCTATTTTCTTTGTGCGACGTTCCCTTCAAGATGCACTACATGCTCCAAGGGTGCCACTCGCCTCTTTCCATTTTCTTTGTGCGACGTGCCCTTCAAAACACACTACGTGCTCCAACAGTGCCACTCGCCTCTTGACTGAATTTGGTAGACGCCAAACCCCAGGAGTCAATACTCCCTCAGGTGATCTTGTGGGAGAATAAGGGCCTCTAAGGAATAAGGACCCTACCTTATTGTGCACCCCTTAGAATCATCGTGAGCGACTTTCACAGTCTTCCCTCACGACATCCCGGGTCTCAACCTACAATTCGAGCCACGACAGGAGTGCTAGTAGGTTGTGGCAGGGATCCTGCCACACCTCTCCCTCAATGTCTCTGGTTGACATGCGTGACCCCTTTACTCAAAATGTGAGCCTGGTCGGCAAGCTATCGTCAGCCTGCATCCATCAACGAATCATGTCAGCCATAACAATCAACATCATAATATATAATCATATGTACATATGTATGTAATATCAAAACATTCAAACAATAGCCATCCACTTCCTGACTGATGCAGGAGCATCACCAACGTCAAGCGAGCATGGGGAAAGCGCCAACGCATTTTGGGCACATGATGAATTGTTTAAAAAAATTTGAAGATGGATGCGCCAAACGTAAATGTAATAGTTAAGAAGAGGCGTACTTATTGATTTGTAATCAGACCTTAAGTGTCCCGCTCTCGCCTGAAGGACTAAGAGGCATTTATGCTAGTTAATGTAAGTAGGTAGCTTTGAATTCTTAGATTAGATAGTTTTAGGAGTGGAGGGAAAACGGATATAGACACCCTCATTTGTATCATTGTAACATTAGCAAGAGCAGCATAATCAATCAAGAGAGCGGAGAGTTGTAGTTGAAAACACCCATGTACAGAGATTTGAATTAATAGAAAGAGCTTCGATTCAAATTCATGGTGTCATATTTGTTCTCTGTGTATGCATTGTGAATGTTATGCTCATGAATTTTTATTCCCTGTTATACATTTTCTTTGATGTGGGAATGTTTGATTTCATATTTAATGTCTGAAATCTAAAGAGAGGGAGAGTAAGGAATGAGTTTCAATTGTTTCTCTATCTGAGCAAGAGCTTTCCTGCAAAGAGTGCAGTGAAATTTTCCACAAGGAGTGCGTTGATGGGTTCAGAGTATCAATCTCTGAAAGCTCAGAAGAGATAACGTTATTCTCATCCTCGCAGAATTGCAAGTTTAAGCACAGGAGCCGTGCAAGGAGTGCACAGGCCGAGAGAAGTCTCAGTGTTTGCAAACTGAGCAAAGCTGTTGAAAGACTATTGTCATAGGGAGTGTGCAGAGTCAAAAGAAGTTCAAATACTTGGTGTATTGAAGAAGTGCCGCAAGGAGTGCACGCAAGAAATTTTCCCCCAAAGGACTTGAGGATTTTTTGATCAAGCTCAGGAGGGATAGGGTCTTCGAAGCTATCGAAGAAAAGGTTAAGAGAGTGCCTTGAAGTATTGTAAGAAGGCGCAGCGACATTGTTTGCTGGCGGATAAATTTCATGAAGGGATACCGTGTTCATTTCACTGAAATCGTCAAGGAGGAAATTGATGGTCGGAATCCTCCGTGGAGGATTCGCAAAGTCCCAGAAGCCATCAGATCTTGCAGAGAAGCAGGGGAGTTACGACAGCATTTGACGGGTGAAAATATCGAGAGAATAGAGCCATAGGATCTGGGTCAACAGGGCCATTAGATCACTCACATATTTCACAAATTCAGGGTTTTACAAGGTGAAAGCTCAAAGTTTGAGTGCCCCAAGTTGCGAAGTACTGAGGTTGCACATAAGAGACACGTATCAAAACCGCAAGGTGGGCCCGGAAAGTGGATCTGCAGACACAAGTCACACATTTGGAGGAGTCAACACTCCATTGACCTCTCACGTCTCTGGGACTTGGGAGATAAGGGAACAAGAGTTCGAGCCTTCGACTCATGAAGTCGCGAGTAGCGAAAACAAGAGGAGAAAGGTCAAATCTCACCTCTCGGGGGTTCGAGAAGGAAAGGTGTCGAGGTTGGACCTTTGAACTCACGAAGGCGCGAGAGGCGAAAGGTGCTAGTGTTTAGCCTAACTGGTGGTCGCGCAAGGAGGGCGCTAACAAAGGGAGAGTTGTACCCATTTTGCAACCTTGGTTATTGCAGGATCACAGAGGAGGAGACGGAGGTTACGACTCGCGAATTTGCCAGATCGCGAACCACGAGAAAGAACCTATGGATCGATTAGAAAGGGGATTCCAGAAGAGAATTTGAAAGAGTCAATCCAGCTCGAAGGGCATATAGAGCCGATCCTATGAGCAGATCTCGATCCAAGGGCCAATAGGTCTGCGTCAGTGTGGTATCAGAGCACAGAAAGGTTTCTTTGCTTTCTGTAGTAGGGAAAAGGAAGATTCACCATGTCGCCGAGAAGAAGGGACAGGCAAACACCCGATCTGCCAGAGGAGGGGGAAATGCTAAGAAGAAGAGGTAGGCAAATGCCTGATCCAGCCATGGCAAGAGAGATGCGTGATTTACACGCCAGACTTGAGGACATGGAGACAACATAGAGGCGCACAGTCGATGCTGGGGATCTTAGTGATTCTGAAAGTGAAAATGAAGCCAAACATGAAAGGGAATAATTTGCAGCCGAAGATGCAGCAAATGAATGTCTACTCAGGGTTGTTGTAAGGATGGGTGCCAGGGAAAAAATGGACATCCCAGTATATGAGGGAAATCTGGATGCTGAAGAGCTTCTAGACTGGATTAGAGCTCTGGACACTTATTTTGACTATGAAGATGCCGAGGAAGACAAGAAATTCAAACATGTTGTCACAAGATTGAAAGGACATGCAGCATTGTGGTGGGATGAACTACAATCTGACAGACACTGCAAAGGCAAGCAAAAAATCAAGATTTGGGATAGGATTATCGCAAAAATGAAAGCAAAATTCATTCTCGGGGATTACCAGATTACTCTATTTCAGAGAATGTAAAATTTGAGACAGAAATTGATGTCAGTGAAGGAGTACACTGAAGAATTCTACAGGCTGAACATCAGGGCAGGTCATCGAGAAAGCGATGATGAAAAAGTTGCTAGATATATGAATGGTATGAGATACAACATTCAGGATGAGATGTGCATGATGACCATCCGAATGGTGGAAGATGCTTATCAGATGGCTCTGAAAGATGAAGAGAAGTTTAGCCGAAAACAAGGTCAAAGAGGCCAAGGCAGACGTCAGCCCAGAGGCAAATTAGTTGCCCAGGATAGAAATCAGAAACCCAAGGAAGACTGGAAGAAACCTCAGACTCAAACTAAGAGAGGTGGAAGTTCACAGAGAGGGTATCATACCGAACAGAGAGGTTAGTATGCTAACGCAAACATTTTTCCTCATACCAGAGGTAGAGGAAGAGGAAGAAGTGGAGTGGTAAAATGCTTCACGTGTGGAAAGAATGGACACAAATCTTATGAATGCCCAGACAAAAAGAAAGAAGTTGGTGAGACTCACATTGCCGAAGCACAGAGGCAAAGGATGCTAAAGGCAGAAGATCGCTGATGATGCGAAAAGTTCTCTTAATGCCAGAGAAGGAGGTGGAAAATCCAGTGAAAAGGAACAGTCTTTTTCGGACTGCTTGCAAGACCAAGGATAGGGTATGCAAGGTCATTGTGGACAGTGGTAGCATAGATAATCTTGTTTCTACAGATATGGTAGAAAAGCTGGAGTTGGAGACAGTTGAACATCCAAGTCCATACAGAGTTTCGTGGCTACAAAAAGGAAATTAGGTAAATGTCACTAAACAGAGTTTAGTTGAATTTAAGATAGGAGGATATAATGATAAGATACTTTGTGATGTTATTCCCATGGATGTTTGTCATCTATTGATGGGTATATCGTGGAAATATGACAGAAATGTGATTAATGATGGGAGAAAGAACACATACACCCTAGAGAAGAATGGGAGAACTCACATGTTGTTGCCGACTAAGGACAAAGAGGTGAAACCTGAAGTAAGCAACACTGTACTTCTCATGAGTGGGAAGGAACTTCTTACAGAGGTTAAGAAGAAGGAGGAACCGCAATTCATTGTGGTCAGGAAGCCAAAGATTGTTTTAACCAGTACAAGGGTAGATGATTTACCAGAAAAGGTTCAGAAGTTGTTGGAAGAGTTTGTTGACATAGTATTGGACGAACTACCTTTTTCGTTGCCACCGATCAGAAGTGTGAGTCATCATATTGATCTCATACCTGGAGTCAGTTTGCCAAACAAAGCAGCGTACAGATTGACGTTGCAGGAGAATGAAGAGGTCAAAAGACAGGTCTAGGATTTAATGGATAAGTGTTTGGTCAGAGAAAGCTTGAGTCCATGTGTTGTTCTGAAAATGCTCAGTCCAAAGAAAGACGGAGGCTAGAGGATGTGTACTAACTCGAGGGCAATTAAAAAGATAACCATCAGGTATAGATTTCCATTGCCAAGGATGGATGATCTGATGGATTGCTTAAGTGGAGCAAATTTTTTTTCGAAGATTGATTTGAAAAGTGGATATCACCAGATTCGTATGAGAAAAGGTGATGAATGGAAGACAACCTTCAAGACTAACGAAGGGTTGTATGAATGGCTTGTTATGTCGTTTGGCTTAACAAACGTGCCAAGTAATTTCATGATATTGATGAATGAAGTCCTGAAGGATTTCATCAGGAAATTTGTCATTGTGTATCTTGATGACATACTGATTTTCAGTAAAACAGAGGCAAAGCATCTGAAACATTTAGCTACAGTGATGAAGAGGTTACAGCAAGAGAAGCTGTTGATAAACATGAAGAAATCCTCATTCATGAAGACAGAGCTCATTTATTTGAGATTTGTTATTTCTACAGATAAGTTGAGGATGGATCCAGATAAGGTGGAGGTAATCAAGAATTGGCCATCACCGCAGACTATATTTGAGGTAAGAAGTTTTCACGGACTGGCTAGTTTCTACTGGAAGTTCATCAGGAATTTCAGTGGAATCAGTGCACTGATGATGGACACAGTGAAGAAGAGACACAAGTATTTTCACTGGACAGAAGAGGCTGAGAAAATCTTCAATTTGTTGAAGAGAAAAATCACAGAACAACCAATTCTGGTGTTGCCGGATTTTACAAAGACATTTCAAGTAAAATGTGATGCAAGTGGATTTTCAATAGGGGCAGTCTTGAGTCAAGAAGAAAGGTCGATAGCATACTTCAGCGAGAAGCTAAATGAAGCGAAAGTGAAATACTCCACATATGACAAGGAGTTCTATGCTATTGTTCAGGCATTGATGAAATGGAGACATTACTTGATTCCCAAGGAATTTGTCTTGTATAGTGACAATCATGCTTTGTAATTTGTAACTCAATAGGAGAAGTTGAATCAAAGACATGTTAAATGGGTTGAATACATGAAGAACTTTACTTTTGTAATTAATCATATTTCTGGAACTAGTAACAAAGTTGTTGATGCTTTGAGCAGTAAATGTTTGTTGTTGCAGGAGTTCAAAGTCAAAACACTGGGTTTTGATGATCTCAGGGACATGTACAGAGATGATATAGATTTTAAGGAGGCATATGAAGCAGTTGAGAATCCAATTCTCAGGGATAGGAGTTAATGGATAGAATACATGATCCAAGAAGGATTACTATTTAAGGGTAATCAACTTTGTATTCCAAAATGCTCCATGAGGGAGAATTTTCTGAAGGAGAAACATAGTGGAGGAATGGCCAGCCATTTTGGTCATGACAAGACATTCGCAAAGTTGAATGAGTCATATTTTTGGCCAGGGAAGCGAGCAGACGTCAAAAGATTCATGGATAGATGCAGAATTTGTCAGCATTCAAAGGGAAAGAGGTAGAATGCAGGTTTATACCAACCGTTACCCATACCTGACAGTCCATGGGATGCAGTCAGCATGGAATTCATATTGGGACTGCCGAGAACACAAAGAAGGTTTGACTCGATCTTTGTAGTGGTAGACATATTTTCTAAGATGGCACACTTCATACCGTGTCAGAAAACCAGTGACGCAACTCACATTGCGAATCTTTTTCTCAAAGAATTCATTCGACTTCACGGCTTACCAAGGAGCATAGTTTCGGATCAAGACACCAAGTTCGTAGGACACTTCTGGAGAACCTTATGGTAAAATCTGGGAACAAACTTATCATTCGGTTCAACTTATCATCCTCAGATTGATGGAGATAGAAGTTGTGAATAGAAGCTTGGGAGACTTGTTGAGGAGTTTGGTGACATAGCACCACAATCAGTGGGACAATATTTTGCCACAAGTGGAATTTTCTTATAATGATTCAATCAACAGGATCACAGGGCAGATTCCATTCCAAATTGTTTATGGCATGCAGCCAAGAGGAGTTTCTGAATTGAGGGATTTAGAACAGAATGCAACTAGGAGTGCTAGTGCAGAGGATTTCGCAAAAGCGATGAAGGAACTTCACAGCCAGGTGAAGGAGCGTTTACATAACTCGAGCCAAGAGTATAAGCGCAGAGCAGATCAACACAAGAGACAAATTCAATTTGAGGTTGGTGATTTGATTCTGGCACATCTGCGAAAGAAAAGGTTCCCGAAGGGGACATATAACAAACTGAAGATGAAGAAGATCAGACCATGTAAGGTCTTAAAGAAATTTGGGGCAAATGCTTATGAGATTGAATTACCCAATGGGATCGAAATTTCTCCGATATTCAATGTCTCAGATTTGT
This sequence comes from Picea mariana, assembly GCA_032191745.1. Lineage (NCBI taxonomy): Eukaryota > Viridiplantae > Streptophyta > Pinopsida > Pinales > Pinaceae > Picea > Picea mariana. The sequence continues at coordinate 121,777 of JASDQU010100996.1, forward strand.
ACCCATACAAAGAAGAGGAAGAAGGAACAAGTGATGAACAACCAGAGGTTCAATGGACTAAATAGATGCCAGTTGTAGAGAAGCCACAGATGGAAAGCATACTGGACAAAAGAGTTAGCAAAAGGACCAGAAGAAAGGAATACTTTGAATACTTGGTCAAGTGGAAGGGCCATCTAGTTGAAGATGCTAGCTGGAAAAATGAAGCAGAGATTCAGAAGCATGGATAGACCGTGCGAGAGCTCATGGATAGGAGCCCATGAAAATTTTCAAGCGAGGGAGTATGACGCAGGAGCATCGCCAACGTCAAGCAAGCGTGGGGCAAGCGCCAATGCATTTTGGGCACATGATGAATTGTTTAAAAACTTTTGAAGATGGATGCGCCAAACGTAAATGTAATAGTTAAGGAGAGGCGTACTTCTTGATTTGTAATCAGACCTTGAGCGTCTTGCTCTTGTCTGAAGGACTAAGAGGCATCTATGCTAGTTAATGTAAGTAGGTAGCTTTGAATTCTTAGATTAGACAATTTTAGGAGCGGAGGGAAAACGGATATAGACACCCTCATTTGTATCATTGTAACATTAGCAAGAGCAGCATAATCAATCAAGAGAGCAGAGAGTTGTAGTTGAAAACACCCATGTACAGAGATTTGAATTAATAGAAAGAGCTTCAATTCAAATTCATGGTGTCGTGTTTGTTCTTTGTGTATGCATTGTGAATGTTATGCTTATGAATGTTTATTCCCTATTATACATTTGCTTTGATGTGTGAATGTTTGATTTCATATTTAATGTCTGAAATCTAAAGAGAGGGAGAGTAAGGAATGAGTTTCAATTGTTTCTCTATCTGAGAAAGAGCTTTCCTGCAAAGAGTGCAGTGAAATTGTCCGCAAGGAGTGCGTTGACGGGTTCAGAGTATCAAACTCTGAAAGCTCATAAGAGATAACGTTATTCTCATCCTCGTAGAATTGCAAGTTTAAGCACAGGAGCCGTGCAAGGAGTGCACAGGCCGAGAGAAGTCTCAGTGTTTGCAAACTGAGCGAAGTTGTTGAAAGACTGTTTTCGTAGGGAGTGCACAGAGTCAAAAGAAGTTCAAATACTTGGTGTATTGAAGAAGTGCTGCAAGGAGTGCGCACAGGAAATTTTCCCCCAAAGGACTTGAGGATTTTTCGATCAAGATCAGGAGGGATAGGGTCTTCGAAGTTGTCGAAGAAAAGGTTAAGAGAGCGAGTGCCTTGAAGTATTGTAAGAAGGCGCAGCGACATTGTTTGCTGGCGGATAAATTTTGTGAAGGGATACCGTGTTCATTTCACTGAAATCATCAAGGAGGAAATTGACAGTCGAAATCCTCCATGGAGGATTCACGAAATCCGAGAAGCCGTCAGATCTCGCAGAGAAGAAGGGGAGTTATGGCAGCATTTGGCGAGTGAAAATATCGGGAGAATAGAGCCATAGGATCTGGGCCAACAGGGCCGTCATATCACTCACATATTTCGCGAATTCGGGGTTTCGCAAGGTGAAAGCTCAAAGTTTGAGTGCCCCAAGTCGCGAAAGGCGAAGTCGCGAAGTACTGAGGTTGCACATAAGAGACACGTAGCAGAACCGCAAGGTGGGCCCGAGAAGTGGACTGGCAGACACACGTCACACATTTGGAGGAGTCAACACTCTGTTGACCTCTCGCGTCTCGGGGACTCGGGAGATAAGGGAACAAGAGTTCGATCCTTCAACTTGCGAAGTCGCAAGTAGTGAGAACAAGAGGAGAAAGGTCAAATCTCACCTCTCAGGGGTTCGAGAAGGAAAGGTGTCGAGGTTGGACCTTTGAACTCACGAAGGCGCGAGAGGCGAAAGGTGCTAGTGTTTAGCCTAGCTGGTGGTCACGCAAGGAGGGCACTGACAAAGGGAGATATGTACCCATTTTGCAACCTCGGTTATCGCGGGATCACAGAGGAAGAGACAGAGGTTACGACTCACGAATTTGTGAGATCGCGAACCGTGAGAAAGAACCTATGGATCGATTAGAAAGGGGATTCTAGAAGAGAATCTGAAAGAGTCGATCCGGCTCGAAGGGCATATAGAGCCGATCCTGTGAGTGGATCTCTATCCAAGGGTCGATAGGTCTACGTCATTGACTTGATCTGGAGTCCAAGGAGATCCATCGATGTCATCGGCATCCTTAAATGTATGGAATCCTTCACACTCATGAAACCAGTAAATAGCACATGTCGATATAAATAGCATAAAATAACATATCATCAAATCCATAAACATCATCATGCTCAATAATCGAATAAGTCAATCATATAGTGAACTGGATCACTTGCACACAAGTTTCCACAAGAATAAGTCACATCAGGTGTCCTCAAGAGTGGGATGTTACATAGAGTGCGATCAAATTTTCTCTTGCGCAAACTTTTGTTTCCCATGAGTATAGTTATCTGTAAAAAAAATTGGAAAAATCAACATTTCAGAATAGTCTCAGGGAAACTTCATTGTCACAAAAATTCTTAAAAAATAATATCAATAATTTAATGTTCAACAAAGGCTTCACCTTGAAAAAATGTTCAACATTTAGCTTTCAATATATAAATTGTTATTCCAATAAAAACTTGAACTTAAAAAAAAAAAAAAAAAAATTGCATTCAAAACATAAATTACCTTGTTCAAAAAAANCAATAAAAACTTGAACTTAAAAAAAAAAAAAAAAAAAATTGCATTCAAAACATAAATTACCTTGTTCAAAAAAACGAAAAAAGATGATTTGAAACTTTGTTTAGGTGCTATAGAAAACCATGAAACAAGCGAATGAATTGTGTTAAAAAATTTCGGTCGAAAGCGTATTTATAATATTTGGCGCGAATTGAAACGATATGATGTGTCTCTTCATTGTTTCCTGCCAACGGAATTCTCTCACCCACCTATCAGCCGAAAAAAGTTTGTTTCGGCCGAAAAGCTAGGCAATCGTTTACTTTTAACGGATTCCGTTAGAACTACATGTTTCAGTCGAAAAAAATTTCTTTCGACCGAAAACTAGCAAATGGGATTATTTGCAACAACCTGAGAATTCCCTCTAGCTTACCTGGAATTCAGAGGTTGCAGACTCTTGCAAATACTCATAATTTAGTTTCGAAATTGATACCAACATTTGCAAAATTGAATCTACTTTCAATGGATATAATTTGTTTTCATTTTCATTATTTTTTTCTAATTTTATTTAATTTTTTTTAAAAATAACTGCATAATATTTTCAACTGACATTATGACTCAATGAAACGAAATATATGTATCTCTAAAAATGCATAGTGAAAAATTTAGAAAAAGGTATATTCAGAATCCTTAAACTGTTCTTTTCAAAAGGGTATTTTTAGATTTTACTTTGAAATAAAAATGAAGATATATACAAGGTGGGGGAAAACATGTGATTAAAATATGCAACGTTTTCAGCTTGGTCAACATAAAAAAATTCTAGAAATTATAATATTCAACCGTTAGATTCAAAATTATAGTCATAATAAAATAGAGTCTATATAGATTGTTGCAGTATATTTCATTTGTTAAAAAAAAAAGTTTAATAATAGATACATTGTTGGGGGGGGCAAATAACTCATTATCATTCCTTTCATGTTTAAGGAACATACTGTCAAACAATTGTCAAATTGACATATCAAATCTCAATAAATAAAAATTGAAAATAGTCTGTGGAAATCTAACAAAATTCTTCACAAGTTTTGTTTTTACTGTAAAGTGAAATTTTAAATAAAAAAATACTTTTGTATACTGGAAGTTGAAGAACTTGTGAAAATATAGTTTTTTTTCTCATAAAACAAGCAAAATAGACACCCATCTTCATGATTTCACCCTTGGGTCTTCAGCATTCGGTGTTGAACACTCATTTTTCCTAATTCCCAAAGTACAAAAATATCACCATGTGGCCTTAGTCATTCAGTGATCGATGTTTGGAGTTTTACGTTGAACATCCCCTTTTCGACGTTTGACAGTCAACAATCGACGGTCAATTTCCTACACTTTCGGCATTTTGGCGATCGACGATCATCGTTGAACCTTCGGTGTTCGATGATTGACGATCTTGGTTGAAAATCCTTGTACTATACTACACCCAAATATTCCGAACTCTCAAAATTATCCAGACTCTCGGAGTTCGGAAATCTCACCACATGTCCTAGGCCATTCGGTGATCGACGTTCGTCGTTTTACGTTGAACGTTCATATATTGTGCCACACCCCAAATCTTCCAAACTCCCAAAGTTATAGAGACTCTTGGGGTCTCTAACACGTCACCAACCACATTGTCCAGGCGACACGAATCAAAAGCTGACACTTGACGAGGGCCAAGGGTGACACATGTCATGCTCGAATAGGCCTAAGGGGTTTGTGAATTAGCCATATCTAGGTGACATTATTCACATGGATCGTGGGCCCACCCCACCTTGGTGATGTCGACTTGCCACATCACACCAGATTGACATCCTTCATATTTCATGGTCGGGATCCGGCCATGTAGATCTGTAGATATACATCTCTTGTTACTTCAGGACTTCTCCCTTAGGGTGTTTTGTGGTGAAATCTCCTCATGAATCCCAGAGTTGGTTAGAATTGGGTTGACCATGGCCTAGATCTAATAGTCAGGGTCGATCCATGTTGACCCACAGATCTATGACTCTTATCACTTTGAAAATTTGGCCTTCAGAGGTTCCCGCGTTATGGTAGCTCCACTCTCCCAAAGCAGGACTTCGCTGAAGTACTGACTACAACCTAGATCCAACAGACAGGAGGGATCCCGATGCATTCTCAAATCGATGGTTCGCATCACTTTGTAACTCAAGCATTCGGGGGATTCATGGCATAACCTCTTCCTTGCTCCCGAAGTAGGTCAAAGATGAATTGACTGAGGAATAGATCCAACGGTTATGAGTGGTTTTGAAGCTCCTCCAGATCAACGGCCCTCGTCGCTTCGCGACTTCAGTATTCGAGATTTTGGCCACGTAATTTTTTTATTGCTCCCAAAGTGGTCAACACCAAGCTGGCCATGGCCTAGGCCCAATATACAACATTTGGTAGAAGACAAGGGAATCACTTGGCCTGATGATCTGGTGCCACGTGCCCAGTTCCATTTGAAATATGGGATCTATGAAAGCTTCAAATCGGGGTGACACATTTTACACCTACGATGAGTCATTTTGGCCTTTGGCACTCCGATGATATTCTCTTTCACTCACAGGTTAAACCTCTCGGAGTAGGAATATTCTGAATCACTTGATGCCATATTTTCATTAGGATCGATCTGACGGTCGAGAGGGGTTCTGAAGGATCCTTATATCCACGATTCACGTTGCTTCGTAACTCTGGCCTTCGAAGGTTTTGACGTTACAACACCCATGTTCTCTCGAAGCGGTCAACATTGGGTTGACTATAGTGTAGAACCGAAAGTTGGGATAGTTCTCAGCCATCCTCAAATCTATGACCCTCATCAATTCACAACTGTATCATTCGGGAGTTTGGCAGTAATGAATTTTAACATCTCAAAGCTTCGATTTCTCGGAGCTCTGAAGCCATTAATAGCTAGCTCCTTTCGAACTAGCGCAAGGTTCCCAAATCCTGGTCATATGGACCCTCTGATGAATCTCAGGATATAGTATCTACCCTTAGCTGAGATTTGGTTAAGGTTGTGGGCACGAGCATATGGTCTCTTAGGCTACAGCTTTAAAAGAAGCACCTTTCTAGTTCGTAGAACTTTGACTTTTGAAACAGGGCAGGGTAATCTCGTGGAATTAACAAGACTGTGGCAGTCCCAAGAAGTCTGCTCCAACTCTAGAACTGTGAGGTAACTCCCTGGGAAAAACACCTCGAGGGTCTTTCCAACTAGCCCAGAGGTCAAGATTGTTTCCTTATAGTAAATCAAACACAATAGTTTACATAAGAACAGTAAACACCATTATCATCTATTGCACACAAGGCACAAGTTATCACCTTTACAGATAATCAAATCATTCAATTCTATTCTAGTATATGGGGCATACAAATACTTATCTATTACAGTAGATCACCAACTGAATAATTGTGGGTGTTCGTCTTTCCACCCAACCATAGGCGCAAAGGAATTCATTCTTAGCACTATGGCCACTCTCGTTCCAAGCCATGATATCACTAGGGAACTTTCATAGTTTCTCAGAGGTTCTTTATTTTCCATTGTCTCTATGAGGTTTATCAGATGCCTCCTTAGCATCAAGATTGCATTCTCTTACTCGATTCATGTTCTCCTGTAATATTCTCAGAGATATTTTTCTCAGCTGGAGAGCCTCATGTGTTCTCCTCTCTTCTTTGTATGTTTTCAGGTGTCTCTCTTGCTCTCTGCAAAGCCTCTCACGTGTGCCTCTTCGTTGGTGTGTCTTCTACTTTTATTGCCTGCGTATATCCTTTGTGGGAAGGTTATGGACCTGTCATGTTCCTTTTGTCAAAAGGAAAGTCGGGTCAACCTGGGTATCCAAGACTCTGTGGTACTTCAGGCTGACATTATTCAATCAAATCATGCTTCCATTCATGGGGTAGTTGATGCTCCAACCACTAGTACTTTCTTCATTAACTTATTCCTATCCTTGGGAATCATAGGAGGTTTATTATCCTCATCAAAGAGAAATTTGGGTTCATTTGACATAATGAACCCTTTACATATTTTTCCCATTTCTGTCCTCTAGTAATATCATGGCCATTACTTCAAGGCTTAACCCCCATAGTCTGTCATTGGCAATCTAAAAAAAATATACATTTACATTGTTCCCATGCCATAGCATGGTGATCAAAATTAATGACTAATTACAAGCTAGGGAAAACGGAGTTTTAGAATCCCCTCCCCTTAAAAGGAACATTGGCATCGGTGTTCTTTCTCAATGACATATGTCAGGCCTTTGTCATTCAACTACTTCAGAAATATTGATCCTATTTCTAGGTCAAGCCCTTTCAAACTCTTGGCCTTCGTCACCTACCTTCAATAGTCTTGGACACAAGCATATTAATCACAATTTCATGTGAAAACATTTTACTGTTGTTCAAAATTCAAGAAGAAGAGAAAAAAAAAATCACAATGTAGCACGATACTTATCTGTGCAGTTCATGGATTTGTATCCAAATGGCTATATTTTTATCTTGTCCTGTTGTTTTCTCTTGGACATACCCATTGTGTGCATGATTCCAATCAATAGTGTATGAGAATTTTCAAAGTCTCATCTTCCTTACGGTCGCTCACCCTCCAGGCCCAGGCTCAGGCATCCCCTTCTCTGCTATACAGTTCTTTGGGAGATCCATCTTTCCTTGCCAAGGATTTCTCACACAAGAATAGTTCTAAAGACTTCATTGAGCCTTACAGTTGAGGCATCCCTCAGACTTGATCTTCCAAGGCATCCCTCCGGCTTGTGTTTCCATAACACAACATATTCTAGGTGATCATGGCTTACCACAAGGTTTTCATGTCTCAACAATAGCCACCTTTCATGCTTTCCATCTTTGACAGCCTTCATATGTCCTTCCTAGACATATATTTTTCTTTTCACATGTATCATAGGTATACAAAAATTTATGAGATATTATTATCGATTTCAAATTCAGAATTTTATTGCAAATCTGTCACCCGCAGATTTTTGCAATTTCCACATTTATTTTTGGATCTGTTCTTCACAAGAACCAAATTCACAAGTATGGGAATTTCCTTCCCATAGAATTTTATCTCAATAGGAAATTTGTCTTTCTTATGGGCTTACAACACTGCCATATCTAATACCCCTCCCTTTTTTTTCTTCTTCCTGCAACTTCAACATTCCTCAGCCAAACAAAGTGTTAGTTTCCATGCAAATTATATTTTCAAATGATGCATACTAACAGTCCAAGTCATTTTCATCTATTCAAGGGTACAAAAAAAAAATGAAATATTATTATTTATGTAAGAATCCTTTCAACATACTAAATTTTCCAAATGCAATTCAAATATCAAATGTCTTTAATCAATGTGCCAATATTCATGGCCACATTCACACCCAATGCACCCTTGCATTGATTTCAAGTTTTCCACACTTTATGACAAGCACTTTTCCATGGTGTGTTGGAGATTAACCAACCTCTTCACCATAGGGATTATTCATTCTCATTCATTATTGTAGAAGGATTGTACTTCCTACTACAAGCTGATCATGATCCCAAATCAGCACATATGAAACTATAAGTTTCTCTTGAATGCACCCAAGCATTCTTACTTCATTAGTAACCATGGTTCCAACACTCATGGCCACCCAAATTTACTTTTCTTTAAAACCTATATATTGTAAGTAAAATATTGGAAGGTTCACCTTCCTCAATGGAAAACCCGTTGTCTTCCCTTTATGAAAACATGTATTTCCTCAAAGCAATTCCATGTAATGTGCTAATTATGAGAACCTTTATTCACAATCTCCCTAGATTGGTCATTGTACCCATGGTACTCTTTACTCATGCATTTTCTTGCAAGGATTATAACTCATCATTGAGTGGCATATACTTCCTCTCTCTATTGTTCATATTCTTCTTTCCTAAATATTACCCCGCTTGGGTAGCAATAGCATGCAACGACCACTCACAATTATTTGCATATCTTTAAGATAATGAAATCTTTTCAGAAGGAATTCTTACCAAATTCCCTCATGCCTTATGACACATAGGTATGGACATTTTTATACCTGCTCCGGATGCTGGCACCCTCTTTGATATTACCTCATCAATGGTGCTTTATGGGGACTTTTAAAGTCCCTTCAACAATCTTTATAAAAACAACCTTCTCATAGTCATCCTTTGCTTGGGGTTGCCCATAACTGGAAACTGTCTTTATCAATAGCTCCAATTCCTTTCTACACATGCCATACATCACAAATATATTAGTTTTTATGTAAAATAAAAATGCATGTATTATAGCATTCTAGTTAATAAAACATTTTTAGATAAGCACTTCATCCCATTATCTTTAAGGTTTCATGAGTGCAACACAAACAATTCTCAATTTTTTCTACAGTCATACAACCATCATCACTATGGTGTCAAGACATTTCCTTTTATCAGCACAACAGTTTCTCATTCCAGAGAAAATATAATATACAACCAGAAAGGAGTTAAGGGCTCTCCCCCCCTTCCAACTCCTTCTACACAATTTGGGACTTTCAGTCCATCTGAGTTACTCCAAGTCCTTACTAGATTTACTTAACATGACTCATCCACGCCTATTCATTTAACCATACTTAGGGGTATATTTTCCTTTTACCAGTTGTACTGGTTTCCACAACTGCTCTTTTAAGACCTACAACTTTGTAAGCAATTCAGAGTTTTTTTTTTTTAAGTGAGAAAAGTATTCCCCCTTTTCCCTTTTTTTTCTTTTGCAATTTACTCCCTGTTGGTATCTTCCTGCTCTTTTCCTTGAGCGGCCTTGGTTAGGCTCACCCTAACCTTTTGGATACATCAACATGCTTCAATAGAAAACTTTTTGTTCATAATGAATCATGAATCTGTGCATTCTACACTATACCATTTAGTTATCAGAATGGTCAACATTCATTTGTTAGTCTTCCATCCATGCATGATGTTTTAAAATGTAATCTAGGATTCTTATATATATATATATATATATATATATATATATATAGGCTTGCATCCCACTGCTCAATTCTCAATAGTCATTAAGGTTGTGACTTTGTTCTCCTGACAGAATCGTCACACAGTTCCTCCACAGGGAACTCCTTCAGCATGCAACTTCCTTATTGCATATCCATCACTATCTGTGATGGTCTCAACCTTAAGTTATCTTCAATTGTTTACCAAATATTCCACAGGGAATATAAACATGCATCTATGCTATGAATCCATATTATGTATCTACACATATTCTTTGTTTTGTTAACTTACATCCATGACATACTTTACCATACGCATAATCATAAGCTTGTGTGTACCTGCCATAGATATATTTCATAGCCCACATACATCTCTATTTTAAAACAAGTCAACTCATGATTGTTCACAATCATTCTCATGTGACTCTCAAAGGAAAAATAATTTGCCTCTTATCATGACAACAAACAATCCTTTCTCATTCACTCTTTCGTCTGTTTATACTAGTCTTTCCTGAGGGAATGGAGCACATTCCTTTTAAGCTATCATTCAAAAAACAACTTTCATGACTCTTCAGAATGGAATCAACCATGCATCCATGGTATTCACTTAATCTTGGAAAGTGTAATTCTTTCCTTACATATCACTCATCAAGGCAATCATATTGTGCCTTTAGTACACCTATACTCTTACATCATACATGTGCATCACTTGCACATTTAATATCTTTCATACCTAATTGGTATTAATATCAGTCTTCATATCAAGAAGCCTCACAGTGCATTAACCCATGCATTCAAACACATAAAAACCTATCTAGACATTCATCATGCAAGCTCATTGATTGCACCTTTTCCATGTCCTACATGCACATGGACATATCAGACTTGTGGATCCTCCTCCAAGGATATTGCTTCCATCCTTATGAAAAGCCTCATAAGGACACTCAAAATCGAGCCTCCCACTCATTTGAGAGCTTGCAGTCATTCACATGATATCCACCTGGAAGTTTAACAGACATAGTCATAACTATGTTTCCCTTTCTATGTGATAATAGCTAGCAAGAAAACACTCTTTCTTCAACTTTCATGAAAACATCTCCCAATCATAAATATAGTTTAGGAAATTATAACCATGCCCAAGGTAATAAAACAACCAATCTAGCTTCCAACTGGTCTTGATCAACAAACCTTCTGATTAAGGAAATCCTTTTCTAGATTGCCTTTACTAGAGTCCAACTATATCTATATAGATGCCATCCACCACTGGATGACAATCTGACCCATTGGGATTCTAGAAGTGCCCTAACACTTCCTTTACCACATTCAGGATCAACATTTAATCAACCACTTTACCTTATGTATAATAGTTTTTAATGTCTAATAACATTTGGACTATTCCCTTAAAGGCCAAATACAATTTCAAATTATGTTAATTATTAAGTATTCTAGTTCAGAATTCTAGAGTATCTTCATGTGATAATCACTCTTAACCATTACACCTAGAATTCTTCCTTTTGTTCAGCAAGATTCAGGGATGGAGATCACTCTCCTCCTCCCACAAGAATTCTGGCAGATTAGTTTCCTATCTATCAAGCAAAGGAAGCTGTTGTGATTTCTAACTCAATCACTCTGTATTTCTACATCTTTGTTTATCAGCTTGATTAGAAAAACCCTACCCAACAATTCTTGTACCCAGAAACAAAAAATTGTTTCTCAATTCCCTTCGAAACCCAAGAGTTGTGCATGCTCTCCCTTTTCATAGAATGGTCACCAGACTCATTCCTCTCTTTGGTAGAGGTTTGACTAAACCTCTTAGGAATGTGGTAAGATAGGGTGTTACCCCTTAAATTCCTCCAAAAATATTTTCATACAACTCGTGCATGAGCCCAAGAAGGCCAAGCATTGTTGTCATGCTCTGATACCACTTTGTAACACACCCGACCCCTAAATACCATTTTCTAGGGATGGGGAATAAAATTTGTGTTCTTCCTAACTATCTCAAATCCTAATTCTAGGATCTGCATGGGTTATTGCTTGTCGCGATATTTCTAATGGTCACCACCGCACCAAAATCCGAGCTCTGGTCTGCAAGTTATGACCTCTCAAAGTTACCTGGGCGATGTTAGTTGGGGTATTCAGCATTCAGTGTTGAACACTCCTTTTTCCTAATCCCCAAAGTCCCAAAATATCACCACATTTTCTTATCCATTCGGCGATTGATGTTTGACATTTTACATTGAACGTCCCATTTTCGGCATTCGACAGTCGACAATCGACGGTTGAATTCCCACACTTTCGGCATTTCGGCGATCGACGATCATCATTGAACATTCATTGTTCGATGATCGACGATCTTTGTTGAGAATCCTTGTACTATACTGCACCCAAATCTTTCAAACTCTCAAAATTTTCCAGACTCCCGGAGTTACAAAATCTCTCCACGTAGTCTTGGCTATTCGACGTTCGGTGTTTTATGTTGAACGTTCCTATATTGTGACACACCCCAAATATTTTGAACTCCCGAATTTATCCAGACTCTCGTAGTCTGGAACACGTCACCAACCACATTGTCCAGGTGACACCAATCAGAATCTAACACGCGGCGAGGGCCAAGGGTGACACGTGTCCTCAATAGAGGGTGACATGTGTCATGCTTGAATAGGCATAAGGGGTCTATGAATCGACCATATCTGGGTGACACGTGGTATGTGAATCGTGGGTCCACACCACCCTGGTGATGTCGGCTTGCCACGTAGATATGTAGATCTATGGCTCCCATTACTTTGGAACTTCGCCCTTCAAGCATTTTGCGATGAAATCTCCTCATGACTCTCGGAGTTGGTCAGTGTCGGGCTGACCATTGCCTAGATCTGATGGTCAGGGTCAATCCACGTAGACCCACAGATCTATGGCTCTTATCACTTCGCAAATACAAACTTCGAAGGCACTCGCATTATGTTCTCTCCACTCTCCCAAAGTAAGACTTCATCGAAGTATTGACTACATCCTAGATCCAATGGATAGGAGGGATCCTAATGCATTCTCTAATCGATGGTTCATGTCACTTCGTAACTCTGACATTCATGGGATTTGTAGTGTAACCTCCTCCAGATCGATGGCCCTCGTCTCTTCATGACTTTGGTATTCGGGAGTTTGGCCATGTAATTTTCATATTGCTCCTAGAATGGTCAACGTCGGGCTGACTATGGACTATGCCCAACAATTGACATTTGGTAGAAGACAAAGGAGACATGTGTCCTGATCAACTAGTGCCATGTGTCCAGTTCCATTTGACACTTAGGATCTGTGAATGTCACAAATAGGGTGACACATGTTTCACCTATGATGATTCCATGTCACCCTAGGTTATATTAATATGCTATGTCACTCCGGCCTTCAACACTCCGACAATATTCTCTTTCACTCACAGGTTAAACCTCCTGGAGTAGGAATATTATGAAGCACTTGACGCCATATTTTCATTAATCTCGATATGACAATCAAGAGGGGTTATGAAGGATCCTTATATCCACGGTTCATGTTTCTTTTCAACTCTGACCTTCGGGCGTTTTGACGTTACAACACCCATGTCCTCCCAAAGAGGTCAATGTCGGGCTAACTACAGTGTAGAACCGACAGTTGGGATAGCTCTCGTCCATCCTCAAATCTACGACCCTTGTCAATTCATGAATTCTTCATTCAGGAGTTTGGCGGTTGTGAAGTTTAACATCCCAGAGCTTCGAGCTCTCTGAGCTCCGAATCCATTAATATCTTGCTCCTTTCAAACTAGCACAAGGTTCCCAGGCCCTGGTCATATGGACCCTTTGATGAATCTCGGGCTATAATATCTACCCTCAGCCGAGATTTGGTTAAGGACATGGGCTCGATCCTATGGTCTATTAGGCTACTTTTTTGAAGGAAGAACCTTCCTAGTTCATAGAACTTTAAGTTCTAAAACAGGGCGGGGTAATCTTATGGAATTAACGAGACTGTGGAAGTCCCAAGAAGTCTTCTCCAACTCTAAAACTGTGAGGTAAATCCCTGGGGAAAACACCTTGAGGGTCTTTCGGACCGGCCTAGAGGTTAATATTGTTTCCTTACAACAAATCAAACACAATAGTTTACAGAAGGACAATAAACACCATTATCATCTATTTCACGAAAGGGACAAGTTATCACCTTTACAGATAATCAAGTCATACAATTCAATTCTAGTATATGGGGCATACAAATACTTATATATTACAGTCGATCACCAATCGACTGACTGTGGGTGTTCTCCTTTCCACCCAACCATAGTCTCATAGGAATTCATTCTTAACGCTCTGGCCACCCCCATTCCAAGCCATGATATCACTAGGGAACTCTCGCAGTTTCTCAGAGGTTCTTTCTCTTTCACAGTCTCCGCGAGGTTTATCATATGCCTCCTCAGCATCAATATCACAGTCTCTTACTCGGGTCTTGTTTCCTTGTAAGATTCTCATAGATCTTTTTCTCAACTGGAGAGCCTCGCGCATTGTCCTCTCTTCTTGTGTCTAGTGTCTCTCCTTCTCTCTGAAAAGCCTCTCGCATGCACCTCTTCCTCAGTGCGTCTTCTCCATGTCTCGCCTCTTTTTTATCCTCCTTGGGAAGGTTATGGACCTGTCATGCTCCTTTTGTCAGAAGGAAACTTGGGTCATCCTTGGTTTGCAAGACTCTGTGGTACTTAGGGATAACATTCTTCAGTTAGAACATGCTTCCATTCATGGGGTGGTTGATGGTTCAACCACCGGTCCTTTCTTCATTAACTGATTCTTATCCTTGGGAATCAAAGGAGGTTTATTATACTCATCAAAGAAAATTTTTGGGTCATTTGACATAATGAACCCTTTCCATAGTTTTCCCCTTTCTTTCCTCTAGTGATATCATGGTCAGTACTTCAAGTCTTAACCCCCACAGTCTGTCGTTGGAAATCTAAACAAAATATACATTTCCATTGTTCCCATGCCATAGCATGGTCATCATAATTAATGATTAATTACAAGCTGGAGAAAATGAGGTGTTACAAATACCTATAGGAATACAATCCAAAGTTCAAATAAACATAAAAACATTGCCACAATTTTGTTATAATTTTATTAATATTCGTAGCTTATTTCTTAATCTAAATTTAAATAAATTATTTTTTTTTCTTATTAATACCATATTCATCAACCCTATATTCCTTGTATCACATGGAATTCAATAACAACACTATAAAAAAAAAAAAAATTAGAGTTTGTAAGCTTTCACAGTGAGCCATCAAGTCGTTGATTTTTTTTGGAATTAAAGGTAATTATACAGTTGGTATGAATACCTCTAATTATGAATCTAAACTTCTGGACTTATTCTCATATTCCTCATACAAGACTCTCTCCAAGAACATGATCAATTCCATAACCAATCGAGTCACCAAAGCCATTGAATCTTTTTTTGTTGACCCTTCCATTCAAAAATGCCTAATTCCTCATAACCCCCAAACCCCTAGGATCTATGGGAAACACAAAGTCCATAAAAAAGATATCCCCCTCAGACCTATAGTTAGTGTTATTGGATCTCCCACTTATATCCTAGCCAGGGATAATATTAAGGATGGAAATTTGTTTTAAAATGTGGAAACCTTCGTCAATATTATTAGTCCATAATATGCAAACTGTAAAATGTTTGGTGATATTTTTGTAAAAATCTTCAAATTACTCAAGATTTTATTAATTTTGGCGATTTTTAAGGTAAAATAATTTATCTTATATATTTTGGGCAAATCATTTTTAGAAAAAATGGAAATTGGTGAATCCTTTATCAAGAAAAAGCATGGAAAATTAGACCATGGGTGAAATTTATCCCCTTAAATTTTCCCTGGCACTAACTTGTTTCCTTACTAATAAGATGCAAACATTCATTTGGAAAATTACCTCCTTTATTAAAGACTCCTCCGAATTAATTACTAAAACTTGGTATCTTCACTTGGATGAACAAGACCTAATGGTCAGTTTCAACATTGTCTCCTTATTCACCAGAATTATTGTTCTAGAATCCCTTTCCCTCATATCCAAACTGATTGACCCTGAAACCATTCATCTTATTGAAATTTTCCTTACTACCACTTTCTTGACCTTTAAGGGGACTTATTATGAACAAATTGAAGGTACTGCTATGGAGTCTTCCTTATCCTCGGTGGTTGCCAACATCTTTATGGAGCAATTTAAGAATTTAACTCTTAATAGATTTCATCTGAAACTCAAATGTTGGTTCTTATTTTTTTATGACACCTTTGTTGTTTGGCCTCATGTCCATTCCACTTTGACTTATTTATTCAACCATATTAGCAATATTTCACCTCACATCCAATATTCTATGGAAATCCAAAATTAAAATTCTCTCCCCTTTTTGGAAGTCCTTCTCTCTCATCAGTCCAATGGCACTCTCACCTACCAAGTTTATAGGAAAACGAATCACACCGATCGTTACTTACATTCCCATTCTCACCATCACCTAGCCCAAAAATATGTTGTCATAAAACCTTTGGTCACCCATTCCATTATAAACTTTTCCCCCCATTTTCTTGAAAAAGAAAAAGACCATCCTACGAAGGCCCTCGTAGCTAATGGTTACTCTATCCATCAAATCAAAAACGTTTTTCTCTTAGCCCTCCATTATAAATCAAAAAATTATCCTTCAACCCCCATCCCTGGGTCACATTTCATTGCCCTACGTCCAAGGAACTATTGATCATATCTTAAAAAATTTAGCCAAAAAGAATACAAAAAACACTTTTTAAGCATTATAAAATCCTTAAGTAGTTATTTAAAACTACCAAGGATGAATTAGACCCAATGCTTTGCTAAGGAGTTTACCAAATCCCCTACTCCTATTGTGAATCATACATTGGCCAAACTGGAAGATCATTCAAATCTCATCTATGGGAGCATATAACAGACACTTCCCATAACCGCATCTCAGAATCAACTATCACTAAACACTCTCATAATTATAAAAATCTTATTTCCTTTGACAAAACCAAAATTCTTGCTTCGCCTCCCTCTTGCTCATCTTGCATCATTCATGAATCTCTAGAAATTGAAAAACAAATGAATAATTTCAATCATGAAGATGGATACAAGCTTATCCAATCCTGGACACCCCTCATCCACCTTCTAGGTAACTAAAAATAATATAGTTTTTTAAATCAATTATGTTTGCCCCACTTTATTTTCTTGTTTATATTATTAAATTTATTAGATTTCCCCCTCTCAATTTTTTCTCATCCCCTTATTTTAATCTTTTTTTATTTTCTTCTTCCATCATTAGTCCCCCCCTTTCCATTTTATCATGATTTTATTGAATAAATTTAATTTATCTTCTTTTCCTTTTTCATCCCTTCATATTTTATTTTTTTATTAATGACTAATTTATTCATTTTTCACAAACAACCATTTGAAAATTAACATTTTTACCCATTTTATTCAGTTTCTTCACTCTATATATTCTCAAGCCAACACTCTTTTCTACTATCACTTTCAAATTTATATGTCCATAATGATGGGTGGAGTGTCCACTCAAAACATTGGACAAACGAAAAATATCTCACACGATTTAATTCTAGAAAAACTCAACAAAATAACGTAATTCCTTATCAATCTTAGGAAGGATCACCTTAATATCACCTTCCATGTCTTGAAACTAAAATCGACATTCCTAGCTTCATTATGTTACATGGAAGGTCAACTACAACCCTATAAATAATCATATTACTCCTTAATAAGGACAATAACACCACTTCACATGTTTTAAAACTAAAATAAATATGGTCCTCCAAGTCTCGGAATAACTTTAATCTTCCAAAATTTCATTGCAACATTGATTACCCACCAATATTGACTATCTCCTTCCCTAATCTTCTAGCTCATTCCACAACTCTTAAAACACAATCCTTTTATTCATCACCCCATCCACAATCCTTTTATTCATTACCACATCCCTAGGCTTCTAACTCCTTCCACGACCTTTAAAACACAATCCTTGTATTCACCACCCCACCCCATCTCAAAGCTTCTAGCTCATTCCATAACCCTTAAAACACAATCTTTTTATTCCCCACCCGAAGGCTTCTAGCTTATTCCATAACCCTTAAAACATAATCTGTTTATTCCCCACCCCAAGGCTTCTAACTCATTCCACAACACAATCCTTTTATTCATCACCCATCCCTATTATTCATCACCCCATCCCTATTGACCATTGTGCATAGGGAGTATAGATTCCTCCAACTTGCTTTTTCTATATGCTTTGGAGAAGCATATAGACTTGGATGTAGATGGGTTTAAGAGGGCTTTCAATATTAAATACAATTCAAAACCTCCAAAGGCAAGCGAAAATACTTTTATTAAGACATTAATAAGTACTTTTAGAGTTGGATGTAGATGGGTCTAGGCTAGTGTCAATATTTAACACTTAAAAATCCTTTCAGCTACAATATATTATTGCGTTTATGGATCGATGAGTCACCCTTCACTTAGAGTTATTACGAGGGGACTTTATGGACGAGACACCCTATGCTTAGATTAAATTATAGAATGTATTTTGTTTCTCTCCGATTGTTGGAGAAATATAAACGAATAATGGTCCCATCATTAGTGTTAGTTCCTATTTTCACTCCAAAATGACGTCATCCACAATGAGGTCATCCAGTGGTGAGATCGTGAGATCCTCTCCCACTCTCCATTTCCTTTTTCTTATGTTTTCCCTTGGCTAAATAGACCCTCCACCAAAGCTACTCTTCACCATAAAAGTATTGTTCTCAAACTTTATTAATGCCCTCATTATTCATACTATGTGTGCTTGACTTAAATAATTCACAATGAATCATACGTGGATTGGATTATTCTTCTACTTTTCAAGCAAGGGGAATAATGAAGATCGTGGTTGGACTATTTATAGATTTTCCAAAATCTGAACTAACGCTTCATGCAAATGGATTATTGTGTAGTCATTATGCACATGTTCTTGGTCATGCAAATAGTACATTGGATATTTTCTCAAATGTTTTTTTCCTTTGTAATCTCTTGTTTTTACTTTGACAAAAAAATACTTGGTGCTGACATCGAACTATCCAGGACACAATACGGTACGTCTATGGTCCATTAATCCCAACATCATTGTAATGTCCAATACCTCATGTTATGATTGTAGTCATTACTGTAACATAATGAATATGAGGCAAAAGTCTCGTATTAAACCACAATATGGTATGTTTATCTCTCCATTAATTTCAACATAATTGTAATGTCCAATACATCATGTTATGAGTTTAGTTATTATGAGTTTAGTTATTGTTGTAACATAATGAATACGAGGAAAAAGTCCCCCAATTAACCACCCTCCATCCTTTAAGTTGAACATCATATATGGTATAACTCAATATGGTTATTAAGTTTGTAAATCTCTTGTCAACCATGCTTTTATAAGTATTCTTCAAATCTGTTTGATTTTTTTTAGCTTTCTTATATCTTGTTGTTTTAACTTTAGTTTCTAAAACTTTTTAGTGAAATCTTTCTTGATCTCATCCATTGTTCTCATGATAACAAAGTATATGTATTAATGATGATCCTTGTTCTCATCACCTCACTCACGTGACAACAACACACAAAACTAAGCATCTCATATTTTCACCATTCCTCCATATTTTGTAACCATTGCAAATGCAATACAAATCACTAATTCCATAGTTGAAATACAAAATTATTTTTCATACTATCTAATGACTCATTTTCATTTGCAAAAATACAAATGTCATTAGAAAGAAAAATGTAGCAAAAATACAAATGTCATTAGAAAGAAAAATGTAGCAAAAATACAAATGTCATTAGAAAGAAAAATGTATTTATCCCTATAGAAACTAGCTTCCTTGCTTCCTTGATAACCCCACATCTTAGTCTCCCTTTCATATCCATTAGATATATCATCAAAGCATAACCCAAACCTACCAATAGACTCACAACCTTTGTTAAGTACATAACTAAAGGTTGTCCTCTTGATAATCTTAATCCCCACCCAAGCAACGCACATTCCAACACACTCCTCTCACCATACTTGTCTCATTGAAGCCTCACTAGGTTATTGTATCCCTTCACTTTCTCTTCTCCAACCACTCTACTCCATTTACTAGTTAATCTTTACTCCTCACACTCAATTCCATTATTCTACATATGTCTTGTGACTTTACAACGTGCACCTCTAACTCTTAGTTGTACTCCTTAACAGCATCACCCTTTCATGCTCAAATGTATCTCATAATTCCTCCGTACCACATCTCCCTCCCTATTATTTTATGTTTATCACACCAATCATGTGTAGTTACTCCACAATCCATTCTTATATTCTAATTATCTCCTTTACTTTCGTCCATCCACTATGTGCCACCCCTACGCATTGCAGTTAAGCTACCACCATCTTGGGGTCAACATGCAACAACCCAAGTTCTCCATCATTGACATATTGATTCAAAAGCATGAATTTTTTTGCTCACCCTTTAGGTCCTTTAAAAAATTCTTATTGTGCCTTTTAATAGAACTGATAATACTCCATAACAAATTCTAATGCATAAACCCCCAACATGCGTTTAAATAAGATATCTACCATTCACATAATTTCATGGTCAAATATACCCAAAGTGAACATGGTTTTAACACTCCATACAATTTCTTAGTCTCTTTGTTAAAAATGACAAAGATGCTTTCCAAAGTGCTTCAACTAGTTATCCAGGATTTTATATAGGAAAATTCTAGCGAAAATATCCCATGCTCATCCTAGAGTAGGAATCATTCCTTGAATTTATTAATCTTTAATCTCAAGCAATCAAATCCTTGGTGCACAAATAGATTCCAATGCCAATCAAACCATTATTTAATTTATGCTTTGGCCGGCTCCTAAAACACACCTTCCCCTCCCCATGTATTAATAAATTCTCGATGACAAAATCAGTTGTTGGAAATAATTCAAATAGGAGTGAGTTAATAAGAGGAAAAACTCAACCTTTCAGATGACTTCATTTTTTCTATTAAAACAATGTTCTACAATGATCCACTCATGTTTTGCAATTCCGGTGTTCTAGGTCATTTCAAAATGGACAAAACTTCTAAATGCAAACTTCCATGGTCAAAGATTTCAATCAAGTAATACTATAACTTCCAATCAAATTCCAATCAAATTTGAAATGAATTTCAATAAAAATAAATTGAGTTTATCGACTTCTTAACTTTTCGATGGAGCACATTTCTCAGGAAACCCTTCAGGTACTTCCCCTCATTTCGAGGATGGTATAGGAGGTAAAATGGTCGGTTGCATTTTCCGCAAACTAACCCAATGGGGACATCGAGTGAGGCCCAATAATATCTACAAACATAGCTAACCCAAAGACTTGAACCCATGACCTGATGCTTGTAATTCATAGCACTCAACTACTTAAACTAACTCATAGAACTAGATAAACTTATGAACTTACTCCATTTTAACTATACAATATTGTAATATATTCTCATAAGGTAAGATACTATTATAGCTATTATAGTGTTGGTGTATCGTTTCTCTGATCTCCTCTTATGATATAGGAATGTGACAATCTAATCTAATTAGCTTACATTAGTCAGCAAAATTAAACGATAATAATTTATAGCTTTTAACAATGGATACTTATCCAAATTCGACATAAGCAATCTAAGGATTGTGACTTCGTGGTGCATATTAAACTTAAAAATCTATTTTGATTCCATATTTAATTCGCTTAGTTGACTTCCATGGATGAGCCCACCTCCAAAGCGTGATTTCCCCTTCTCGCCATCCTTTACGTCCCTTTAAAAAAGTCATGAGTAGGATTAGCAATGCTCCCCAACAAATTCTAACTCATAAACGTCCAACCAGCATGTCTAACCCAAAAATCCACACATGATTTCATGGTAAAATCTACTAAGATGGAACATCGTTTTACCATTCCATACCGTTTCTTGGTTACTTTGTTTGTAATGATTGCAAAGGTAAAATCTATTAAGATTGAACATGGTTTTACCATTCCATACCGTTTCTTGGTTACTTTGTTTGTAATGATTGCAAAGATTTATTATGTTAGAGAAAAAAAAATGATTGCAAAGATCTTCAACTGGTGCTTAAGAACTTTCTATTGAAAATCCCACTCAAAAATCTCATGCTCATCACACAATATGAACCAATTTTTGAATTTCTTAACCTTTAGCTTTAAGTATTAAAATTCTTAGTTGGAAAATAGATTCTAATGCTAGTGAAACTATTTTTGAATTTTTTTTGGTCGACTTTCTAAAATATTTTTTCTTATTATTATGTATCGATGAAGTTCTAATAACAAAACAAGTTGTTGAAACTAATTTTAATTAACATGGATAAGTAGACAAACTTCATTTGAATGGTGTGCTAGATGTTGATGCCATGACTTTCCACATGAGTTAGGAAGACACAATCCTGAAAGATGATGTATAAGATAGCATGCAAGTGAGGGGGAAGGAGCAAAATGATGCCATTCATTCCTGAATCATCTTGTCCATCCTGTGATTTTGTAATTGATTTCTTGGCAAGACTGGAGTTGTGCACCATAATGGACTTAACGAGCTCCCACTTATTGCAAGCTATGAAAGATTGGGAAGGTCCACAGTTTGTGGAGGTTGTTGTAGTGTTGGAAATTGGCGATGGTGAAAGACCCCTTCCCAGACTTGGTTTTGACTTTTCATCCTCGATTCCACTGGTCAATTATCTCATCTTAGCTCCTCTACTCTCATGCTTAATTGTTTCTAGTTCCATTACTTTCTCTCTTAGCTTGCAAACTATGAATTATGTTAAGCTATATTGGGTTATCTTGAATTGTTGGGTGATTTTCCTATGGAGCTCCACCCCCCTTATATCTCAAAAACAAATTCCCCCCTTAGTTTATGCTTGTTGTAATTCCTTTCTACCTCCTACTCTCGTGACCTCTACTAGTCACCTTCTTCGCTAACTATTGTGACCTGCAACCCAAAACCCATTTCCTCCTATGGTTTGTGACCATGACGAGGTTAAGCATATCAGGAGACCCAAATCCAACAAAAGAGGGTCTAGTAGGAAGTCTAAACTAGAGAATAGAACCCCTATCCCCAAGAATTTAGCCTAGTATGTAACTAGATTAGAGAAGGATGACATGAAGGTGGTCTACGATTTCCATACCAAATTCTCTTATGAGGTCAAGGAAGAGATGGCCCAAATGAAGTAATCAGTTTTGCAAAAGAGAAAGAGGCTAACCAGAGAGAAAATTGAGTCCATATTTAAGGGTTCTATATCTAATACGAGGTTCTCCAAAATCAGGGACACAAATATCTTTAGGTTGACATAACAATATTGGCTCAATAAAGCATCCATTTCCCAAATTGTGGAGGAAAAAGGTCTCCAACAACAAGCTATAGTCCATAAGATGGAATTAATGGACAATAAATTTGAAGTTGTATTTAGAGCAGTTTGTGACATTGACATCATAGTTTCCAAACCCCAAAGTAGTGAGAGTGAAAATACAGTAGCTCCCGAAGGAATTCTAGGATCATAGGGCATTCCTTCCAACCCAATCCTAATTGAAGAAGTCCCCCTGCTAGAAGAAGAAGATTAGAGAAGGGTTGATGTAGTCACCCAACCATTGAGGCCTACTTGACTAAACATGCCTTGTCTTGTTTTCTGCTTAGTTTAAGAATTTGCTACTCTTCTATAATTGTTATATTTTATTTCTTAGTATATCACTAGCACTACTTAGGTTGTTATATTTTTAGTATATGAAGATGATAAGACTTATCTAGTTTTTAATCTATTGTTCTTCTCTGACTTGCTATGGTCCCAATTTCCCTAGTGGCATGCCACAAGTAGACATGATTATACCATTTTTTGCATAGTATTAATATTAATATAAGATCGTGTTAGCTTACACAAAAAAAAAGTACACAAATTATTTTTTTTCGTTAGTCATTTTTTTCCTAATAAAGTAAAATTTCACAATTATGTAAATCATTTTAAAATGTATCAAAATTCTTTAAAATTTTGTATATTCAAAATTTTCATAATAAATAGAATTATAATTTCAATAAATTATCTATCTATTTTTTTTAATTATAAATAAATTAAATAAATTTAAATATTACTTTACTCATTTAAATTATAAAATATTATCATTTATTCATATAAGAAAAATTCATAATAAACTATTAAATTGAAATGTATCAAAATTCTTTAAAAAAATCTATCTTCAAATTTTTCATCATAAATAATTTCAATAAATCATCTATCTAATTTTTTTTTTTAATTATAAATTAATTTAATTAATTTAAATATTAACTTACTCATTTAAATTATAAAAATTATAAAATATTATCATATAAGATAAATTCATAATAAATTATTAAATTGTTGAAATTTCGTTGTCCGGTCTATGTTAATAWWTTTTAACATTAAACAGCGCATACTTATCYTTAACTCGAGATACGAAATCCCGAGAATTGTAACTTGGAGGTTCATGATAGAAAGATGTAGATGGGTCTATAGCGCCGTGAATATTTAAATGCACTACAARATCTCTTTGGATTCAATAAAATTTCATGAAGAGTTGATGGATGGGGCCAACCTCCACGTTGCTAGTAGAAATGCACTTTCCTTACTTTTACTTGAGAAAAGTGTTGAGCGAAATAAACAAATGATTACAATAAATGCACTTAAATGGTTGTTGTCAATATTTAKTGACGTCCTTTGCCACTTTTTGTCCATACTTTTCTCCAAGGGTCACATTGGTGTATAACACAAATACATTTAAGAAATGTTGGGGGTCATTTTTTATGAAAGCACTTTAGGGTTGGGGATGGCAAGCACACAAGTCTACGAGTCCAGCTAAAGTCCATGATCAATGATGGTGGGGTTATCCTCTCATGTTACATCGTTGCAGGCATGGTTGTTTTCACGGTAGGTGGTAGTCACCTTTGACAATCTGATCGAGTTTCTCGAAAGAGTATGTACACTTGATTTTGAGATCTCTTAGCATAGAGACATTCATGCATTTTCTCCTAAGAGTGGTTAAGTAGTAATTATATTTATGGTCTTTGGATAAGGTTTATTTTTTTCATGAAAATGAATGTTAGTTTAGGGTTTATAGATTGGGTTGGTGGGTATCATGTTTGTTATTTTTATTACGAGGGTTTAATTTTCGTGAAGGACATGTTGCCTTGTTGTGATAAGGCTAGAAGGGTAGATGACCCCTGGATAGAGGTTTTATTCTGGCAGACTTCACGACACCTCAACTCTTTCTAAGTCACAAGTTATTGGTATATCTGGCTTGTGGGCTATTAGATATACACTTGGGTTGTAATGGAAACCAATAGGCTTGATCTCGGGCCTAGCCTAGATCAAACCTACAAGTTATTGATTCCCATGGTTAAAAAAAAAGAGGGATTTGATTTTGTAAAAGGCGTACCCCTAGGGTGAGGGGGAAATTTGGCGCATTGAGGGACTCATGTATGAGTTCTCTTTATTAGCATTGCAACTATCATTGTTTTTGGTTATGTGATATAGTTTGGATGATGATTGTGAATGATCAAATGAAATGTTTCTAAGTATTGGAATGACACTCTCTAATTGTTTCACAAAATCCTCCTCCTCCTTACTTAGAAACTTACTTCCTCCTTTCGAAGAAGTTGTGCAAAACAAATCCTCTTCCCCATTACATCTTAAGACCCTCTCATCCCTTACATTAAGGGCTTTTATTGTGGAGAGCTTGAAAGAATTTGAAATTTTTTGC
>JASDQU010100996.1:166281-185995 GCA_032191745.1 Picea mariana
ATTGTAAATTGTTTGTTGTTTAAATTGCATTTCTGAATTGAATTCAGAAATGGTTACTAAAAAACCAGTGGATCACTCAAATTAGTTAGATTATACAGAATAATCACTCAAATGTGCACATCCAACAATTTCTGGCTTGAATTTCAGGCAAATATTGTCCAAAAATATCCAAAAAAACCCAAAAAGTATAGCTTTAGACTGAGACTTTCTTAAAACTCTTTAACCAAGTTTAGCTGCTTTAGTCTTAAGTTTAACTCCTCTAGTCTTCCTAGAGCTAGTCTTCCTACGAAGTAAGGAAACAACTTAACAGCCCAAGATCAAACTTCTTAGGGCCCAAGATCTAGTGCAGGAGTGAAGGTCACTAGTGAAAGTCTGCAGTCTGCCCCCTTAACTCCCCTAAGTATCACTAGGATCCTTAGGCATCTGTTATTCTAGATAGAGTGAAGGTCACTAGTGAAAGTCTGCAGTCTGCCCCCTTAACTCCCCTAAGTATCACTAGGATCCTTAGGCATATGTTATTCTAGATAGCCTGGTTTTCCTTAAATAACTAAATGTGGAATAAATGTGGTGGATAGCAGCGAATCATTCCAGGGACAGTGGTTGTCTGACAACACTCCTGTCTCCATTACTAGTTGATATAATTACTAGTTGATAACTGAGTTAGTTGATATAATTACTAGTTGATAACTGAGTTATGATAGATTTTGTCATGTCACTAACAACATAATTTTTCACATACTTTCCCACTTTCCCACCATGAATCACTACTATTTTAAACCATAGAAATCTACAATTTTAAATTTTAAACAATTTTCCAACCGCTAAAAGTGAAAATGAAGTTGTATTTCTTAGATGATCAACTATTCCCATTCAATTATTCAATTATTACAAATCCAAATCTACAATTTCAAAATTCAAACAATTTTCCAACCATTAAAGCGGTTCATTCCCACTCAATCAGGTAGTGATCTCCTTGGATTTCTGGCTTAACAGTAGACTAGATGTGCCAAGGTTTTAGTTTACAAGGGCTCTCTACTTTTGAGAATCCCCGAGCCTCAGGCCCCAGTTATTGCCCTCAGGTAGAGATTAAAAAACAACGTAAACAAATCAAAATTGGCTGTCCTCCCCTTCAAGTTATCCTTATCCAAAAGTGTCACTGGTTCCAATAACAATAAAGAAGAACGTCTCTACTTTTTAAAGTTTCTCAGTCCGTGTAAGAACGTCTCTACTTTTTAAAGTTTATCCAAAAGTGTCACTGGTTCCAATAAACAAATCAAAATTGGCTGTCCTCCCCTTCAAGTTATCCTTATCCAAAAGTGTCACAGGTTCCAATAACAATAAAGAAAACGTCTCTACTTTTTAAAGTTTCTCAGTCCGTGCAAGAATGTCTCTACTTTTAAAAGTTTCTCAGTCTGTGTAAGTCATCATCAAGTGGACTCTAGCGCGGATAATAACTTCATTGTTCAGAGTGACCCACAGCTTTAAAGACACCTTGTGCCCTAGTGCTTTGTTGCCATAGGTTGAATCGCCTGGACCGCCAAGATTTTAATTCCTAAGGACAAGAGTACACACCCACATTCAAGATTCCTTTCTGTATTATAATGTACCCACATTCAAGATTCCTTTCTGTATTTTAATGTCTGGCTGCACTGCAATTGCCTCATACTACGTGTAGGCCTGCTTCTGAATCATTTTTAATCTTATGTTTATGTTTTTATTTCTGTAAAATTGATTAAACTATGCAATTAGTACGAATATGTCACTTGTATCGTCTTTACTTTACGCTGCTAACAGTTTCATTCTGATTCTTTACGCAGCTCCCAACACAGTTCTATACTGCACTGGTAAATACAATTTGATGGTATCCAGTCTTTTGGATTTCTATTTGTATTGTCATATTTTCGTTTTATTTGTCTAGATTCCGTCTTTATTTTAATCTGTGCAGGTTTATACCATTACCACTGTGGTCCTAGTTTGGCAAACTTTATATTATGGCCACATCTGCAAGTGGTGGAAGGCAAGGAAAGCGAAATCTTCTCCCGAGGTATGATATCTGATATGAATTTGACATGATAGTAATCTACTTTGTAGATTCTATCAAATTCATCTTTTCCCCTGGGAATCTGATATAACTTTTAATGGATACCTAGCTGTATATTATTGTATTCCTGTTGCAGAAACAGCAGGACTGTGGAAGCAAGGACAAGGATCGGTCCAAGCATACAAAGCCCGTTAACGTACCTGAGAACATAGACTATTCTCCGGAGCTAGCCAAGAAAAATGATGCAGATAATCTCAAGAAATTATCGAATGGGACTCCTGCATCTAGTTTACCTATTCCCACTTTTTCACCGGATCAGGACAGATCGAGTGGAAGGAACCTATATTACATGTAAATGCCAGAATCGCCTCACCGGCTTTTGGACTCTGTTTTTCCAAATCCCCTAGAGTTTTATAATGGTTCCTCAACATGAATAAAGTCTTATTATGTTAATGGGCTTTGCTAAATGTTTATTTTGTCAGGTCTGCGAGATCTTTGGCAAGCAGTCATACCCCTACTCCGGGCTCATATCTGGCTCCAACATCCCGTGGGTCTGGTCGGAGTGGTCCGAGTTATATGTTAAACCAGTCCTCTGTAGACGACGAAGGATTGCTAGCAAATATTGATTTTAGTCCTAAGAAAACCATACTACGCAGTGTAGGTTTTCATACTGTATTGTTGATCAGTACTAAATCAAATTCTGGGGAATTGTTGTCGTACTAAGATTGCCTTCTCTTTCTGTAATCTCCAGGTAGCTGCAACAGTATTATTTGTTGGTGGGCTCAATTACTTCCATTTACCTGCCATTTCAACCTTTCATTCTACTAAAATAGATTCAAGAGCAGCAGTAGTACTAACAGGGAGGAAAATTTTGCAGGTAACTGTAATTTGCAGGATCTTATTATCCATAAGAGAACTCTGTATAAATTAAGAAATTTCAATATGAATACAATATGAATAACATGAATTGATAGGTTCTGTAATTATTGACTGGATGTTGTGCAAGTTCAGGAAGCGAGCACAATTGCATTCAGGAAATCAATAATAGGTGAACAGTCCGCCAGTGTAGTAGGAACGTGGTTGGGATGGATTATGGCTGCTATCTATATGGGTGGAAGGTTTCCACAAATCTGGAAAAATGTAAGAGCTTAAAAACTGTTTTTAAACGTTGGACATGATCTTATGACTTTATATAGATCCTACCTGATATATATACCTGTTTTTCTGTTTTTTTTCGACTGAAGAAATCGGGGAAACCTTCTGAGTACTTTCCCACCCCACATTCATTTCATGGATGGTAGACAGAGTCCGCCTGATATATATATCTGTTTTTCTGTTTTTTTTCGACTGAAGAAATCGGGGAAACCTTCTGAGTACTTCCCCACCCCACATTTGGTAAACAGAGTCCGCCCTGATTACTGAGCCTCACTCTTAGGGGATCAAGAGAGTCTCTCCAACTGATCATCACTCCTAGGGGATCAAGAGAGTGGATCTAACTGATCACTGGGAAGAGATCTCACGTCTGGCTCACTGGCTAAAGACAACTTGAGCTAACCCTGGGTTCTAGTGACATATATAACTGTTATTGTTAATTTTTATAATATATTAACCTTTCAGTCAGATCAAAACTTTGGCCCTGTAAATTGCACTGTCTAGATTTCCATATTTGTGGTGCTGATTTTATAATTAGAACTAACTATGTTGTCCCTTATAAAATGCTTTTACAGGTGCAGCGAGGAACAGTTGAGGTACATCTATGGTTATGGTTATATAAGTCAATGGTTTCAGAAATTGCAAGCAACATTTAATCAAAACTGAATAGTAATATTGCTAAGATTGAGGGGATATATAGTCAAAAAAGTTTTTATGTTAGCAGGGTCTAAATCCATTGATGTTCCTGTTTGCGCTAATCGGAAATGCAGCCTATGTAGGAAGGTAATCCTATTGTCTTTCTTTAGGCCATAGAATTGGATTGTTTCATTGCTGGAGTATCGATCTATTCTGAGTGAGAAGTAGCTTAATGTATCTGTGAAATCTGGTTGTGGATGTATTTTGCAGCATCATTGTGAAGACTTTGGAATGGCAAAAGCTAAAGCCAAATATGCCATGGCTTGTGGATGCTGCAGTCTGTGTGCTTTTAGATTGTTTTGTATCCTTTGGCAACATAACGCTACAGAGTTGTGTTCAACATAATAAGTGCATTAGTAGTATCAAATGGTAGAATCGATTCAAGCATTCCCCTTAAACATTTTTTAATGCCCTTAAGAATCCTTAACGAAGATTTATGCAGATTCTCACCCAGTTCATCTATTATAGAACGAGAAAAGCTGATGAGCACGAAGAAGATAACATTAATGGAGATTACAAAGCACTGAAGCCATAGCAGCACAGTACCTGGAACACAACTTAGGATGTCAGTGGATAGCTACTGTGCTGTGTTTGACATTCATTCCTTCTCGCTTAAAATGATGGTGGGTCATGATAATCAGGTGAGACGATGTAAGGTAGTTGATCATTGTGAGATAATGATGCAATTGCATTATCTCTAACGCCACCCGAACCAGCGTAACTACTACTGATTATTATCATCTAAAATTGCATGTTTAGATATGTTTGAAAGCTATCCATCTTCTTCAAACGAAGTTGGTAATGTTCTGTGGACAGCTTTTCTGCACTGCTTTTTTCTCCCATTTGGGACCAGCAGTAGAATGAGATTGAAAGTTTTGCAGGGTAGTATATAGTAATACAAATTGTTCCTTTTCTACCTACGGAAAAGGATATATATAATATATATTCCTTTCTGTCGTCCCCGAATAAAAAACTATGTTTTGATATGTTTGAAAGTTATCCATCTTCTTCAAACGAAGTTTGTAATGTTCTGTGAAAAGCTTTTATACACTGCTTTTTTCTCCCATCTGGGACAGCATTAGAATCAGACTGAAAGTTTTGCAGGTTAGTATATAGTAATACAAATTATTCATTTTCTACCTAAAGAAAACCATGTAGTTTTGCAGGGAGGGAGGAAGAGTTGAACTTTGCCTACATGATGTAATTTCTTACTACGCCACTAGAGTAATTTTGTCATAAACTCTTTGGTATATATCATCAAACGGATGAACAACACTTCTGTCATAAACAATTTTGTGGATATATCATTAAACATTTTAAAAGAATAATAGATTGTCATGCAAGATTCTATAATCAAAGTTACAAGATTCTATAATCAAAGTTACAGAGCGGATTTAACACAACAATAGTTTGCAAATGCATTAAATATTAATAATTTTTTCACACAAAGTTTATTATCTTCACATTGTAAGACATTCAATCCCTTAAGTATCTTTTACGGGATGGGATTGGGTATTAAAATTTTTCTCTTCCTCAACCATCTCAAAGCCTCTTCTCGAGGAAATCATCGTCTTCTGCTCGTCAAATTTTTTCTAACGATTATAAGATTTTTCAAAATTTTTTCTAACGACTATAAGATTTCTCAAAATTGAGGGCTCTGGAACAAAAGTTATGGCCTTCCAAAATTTAGACCCTCTTGGTCCAAGTCCACCTCACCACCACATGGTACCCTCATGGCTCCATATCACCTAAGTCGTCGGGCATGGCGTTGATGTGTTGTAACACGTCACCCTCTAATGCAGACGTGACTGCTAGTGTGGCGCTTGCCACCTGACCACCGACCCCTGACGCTCCTTGTGCTGGATCTTATTATCATGCTTCTGATGTCCGATATCCCGAGGCACAGACCATCGGGGTATCGACCCCGTGGGGCTTCACTAGCACCTTATATTATCTATCAAACCTTGATGCTCGATGTTCCATGCATCGTCCCGCCGGGTACCAGGATACTGAGATATCAGCCCCCGACGAAACCAACTCAAATCACTTTTCACTTACAACATCGGGTCCACATTCTAGCTGGCACTTTGAATCCATGGTGCCGCTGTAAGGGGCCACCTAACATGACACATAGCCCTGTCATAGACTTCCATCTGGCATGACACATGGCACTCGTTTTTCATCGTAAACCTCCTCCTCATTATGCCAAATCAGCTCGACATGTGGCACGACCAACATTTGACATGTGGACCTTCCACGTGGTATGACGTGGTTATACATGTCATCACTGCGCCTGAGATTCATCCAACAAGGTGATGACACATGTCCACTACATATTGGTTGGGTGACGTCATTCTCCTCTAGGAAGATCCTTAAAGGAAGGATGAAACCTTTCCCTATCGGGGCACTGGGCCACTGGGCCTCCCTAGCATCTCAAGTTTTTTTGCCAAACTTCCTCGGTACTTGATGTCCCGGGCCATCAACCCACCTGGATATCGGGATATCAGGGCTCTCCCAACTAAATCTATACAACAACCTCCTGAGGTTCGGTATTTCGGCATGAGACCCCCTCCTGAGATTTTACGAGATTGATGGTCGAGATTGCTCGACTATCAGATCCAACGGCCAAGATTTAGTGGCTCCAAAATCACTCGAGTTATCCTAACGGGCCTACACTCGACCTGCCAACCAATCATCCACTGACAAGTATCACCCTCCGAATATGTTGGTTTACATGCTTGAAATGACATGTCAGAATGACGTGACTTCTCTCCTGGGATTGACACGTGGTGCCATCACACCTTGACATGTGGATCGAACAATTGCGTGACTCACGACCTCTCATGTGAGCTAACGTGGAGTACACATCATTGCAGGATACAGGGGCTTGTCCAATTAGGTGATCACAATTGCCCACTTCCTAATGTCTCAATTGTGTCATCCGAAATCACTAGCACACACTCTCCGCATATGGGTTAACAAGGGGAAGGTTGGAACCCTTCCGGGAACCTTGCCCCATCGGGGCATTGGGCCAGTGAAACACTGACACATCGAGACCTTCCCAAGCATAAACACAACCTTAACATTGTCCTGGGGTCTGATACCTTAATGTTGGTCTCCCTCTTGAGCTTGACTATAGATCAAAGATGGGGATCTATCGATCCTCCAATTCAACGGTCATGAGTAAGGGATTTCCATTTTGAGAGTTTTACTGTCAAAATTATAAGAGGAAGGGGATGGAACCAAGAGCCAAAACCCTTCTTCCGGGTGTCGACCCATTGAGGTCTTTGC
The DNA here is from genome assembly GCA_032191745.1 of Picea mariana. Classification (NCBI taxonomy): domain Eukaryota; kingdom Viridiplantae; phylum Streptophyta; class Pinopsida; order Pinales; family Pinaceae; genus Picea; species Picea mariana. The sequence goes on from JASDQU010100996.1 coordinate 173,462, forward strand.
GGACGAGAACATACCTTGAGGATTATTCAGTCTCATAATCCGATACCTCGAGGTGATTCAACGCCCTCCTAGTCTTTACTAAGAAAATCGACGACGAAGATTTCTCCATGCTAAGATCCAACGGTCACCATCAACTGTTGATTTACAAGGAATTTCAATGGGTAAAAGGCCCCGTCTTTGGACAGTTGGGATCCATTCTAGTTCGAGAATCGATAGTTGGTGAGTCTTGTCAACTCCATCAATGATATGCAGACAAAAACTCAATTGTTTTGTCTTGGAATGATGCAGGGCATTCCTTATGAGTTGTGTCAGGCATGCACAATTCTCACAATTCAACAATTACTCAATGTAATATTTGGTTACAGGTTGTGGCCTACCAAGTAGGTTTTAAGGCCCAATATTTGACCATGGACAAGACATCTCCCAAATATGATCTATGACTTTAGCAACTTAGGGAATAACATCCATAACCCAAAAAATAATACATTCTCATCTTCAAATGTTCTATGAATACTAAATAATTGTTGAATTTTCACTATGCTAGGCTCAAGCATGCGATTTATTTCAATTTTAGCATTTACCTGAACCATAAACAAATGTAGCTACACCATTCACAATTGCTACAATTACCAAGATCACAAGAAGAAATACCATGAACAAGAACACAAGAAATATCCTGGGAAAACCCTTCTCAACAAGAGACAAAAACCCAACAATCCTTTGCTATATTCTCAAAAGAAGATCCTCCAACCATGAAACCCTAATGCACATAAAAGGGTGCTCTACTACCTTGAAACTTGTGCCCAAGAGAGGTGCGCACTTTAGCCCTAGAAGATGTACTTGCTAAAATTTCCAAAATGACAAGTGACAAGTGTTTCTTCAATGGGGAAATATGTTAGATGCAGGAGACATCCATAATGTTCTCTATAGTGGCTGGAAGATTAACCAGTCATTAGAGAAAATTCTATAACGAGATCAAGTTCCTAAGGCCATGCTAAACCCAAAATTATGATGACGCAATGACTCAATAAATTTGTGCTATGTTCAAAGGCGACACGACTGTTGCCAATTACAATATAGTACTCCCTTCCTGCCCGTCTTTTTGTTTTTTCATAACAAGTGAATGCTATGATACAGAGGAGGGAACGAGTGTCGCAAGTGAGCAAAACTAGTTCCAGCAGTGGAACGTACTTATGCTCAATGCAAGGAAATGCACGCGGGAGATGGACACTTGGGGTGATGTTCCCTCCAGGGTATAGGGTGTCAAATTGTGAAGGATCTAGACAAGGTTCTACTTGGTTGAGGATGCAAACTGCTTGGGCCATGGTTTATAACGCAAAGCGATAACCCGCTAAAGGCTCAATAATGCAAGCAAGGGCATGAGATGCAATCACAATTTAACGCCAAAAAATGTTCTTTTTTATATCTTTTAGTCTACTTGGTGTGAAAAAGAGGTAAACTTGTGTCAAATAGACGTCTTTTCAAATCCAATTTACGAGTGTGAAGAAGACAAGTTCACTCGGCGATTTTTTCCATTTTTTATAGCGAGTCGAAAAAGAGCTTAACTAAGACTCATGATCTTTCAAATCCAATTTTAACGAGTTTGAAAGGGACAAATCACTTGGCGATCTTTTCAATTTTTAGTAACGAGTCGGAAAAGAGCTTAACTAAGACTGGTGTTTGAGAGTTTAATAAACATGTAAAGGGGGAGGCCAAGGCTCCTGTCCGGACCTTCTGTCGAAAGTCAGTATCCTGCGGATAACTGACAATAGCTTGAGAAAACCCAAGGCTTTCCAAGTCAAGGAGGAGAAGGTGCTAATGGAGGATGCAGTCTCTGTGATGGTTCGAATAATGTCTCTTAATGGAAAATACATAGATGGGGGAATGGGATGTCCCATCAAGTCATCCCAATCAAAAGGAACCTTGTTAGGACTTGGAGGGAGAGCATTCGGGGGAAGAATAAATCTCTCTCGTTCAGAAGGGGAAGGGTGTGGAATGTTGATGACATGGCTGAAAGGCGTGTCATTCTCTTCAGGGAGAGTAGGGTTGACCAGAGATTGCATTGGTGTGACCACTTCTTCAATTATAGGTTGAAGATGATGCGTAGTAACGGGGGCAAGAGACGCTTCACCCTTAACAAAGGGGGTGAGGTCGAGAGAAGATTGTGTTGGTGGAACCACCGAGATGATCAAGGGAGAAGTGGTGTGAAGAGAAACCACAGATGCCTCAGAATTTGAAGGGCTCTTGGGTGAACCCCATGCTTTTGGTATCTTAACAGTAATTGGACACAAACGAGTAAGGTGACTTCCTTCGCAAGTCCTACAAAATAATTCAGGCTTACGTCTGAGGCATTTGGGATTTTCAATGTAACTAGCAGGGGACAGAGAGTCATCTCCTCTATGATGAATAGAAGTGGGAGACGTGACATGGCTATGATTCGGGGAAAAAAGAACGGTTCCCCCGACATAATTGGTAGATGTTGGGGGCAAGTTGTCGACGTAGTTGGTAGAAGAAGTCGACCCATCTCCGACCTAACTAGCAGAGGTTGGAGATGGAGCACCAGTATGACTAACAGTGACTGCGCTGGTGATTGATGGTGGCATTTGAGTCCACAGTCCAGGGAAAGATGGATTATGAAAAATTGCAATCCAGGCAAGATCTTGGTGTACCTCTTGCCCTAGCCCAAAAAGGTGTTGGTTCACGCCAAAATAGTCCAATGAGGTTTGGACATGCATTGTCACTGGGGTCTATGGAGAGACTGAGGTTGGATAAGGATTATTCAAGTGAGGATATATGTTGCCCCCTTGTGAAGGGGTTCCATAAAGAGGGTAGCCCGAACCGTAAAACTGGTTCTCTCCATATGCAAGACTTGGTGATAATTGAGGACCTGTCATGGAAAAAGTGTTCGAAGAAACTGACATGGAAGATGAAAGATACATGGGCGGGGGGTAATAAGTGGGATAGGCACCTATCTAAGTACTATCTCCTGAAAGAGCATAGCTAGTATTGGATCCGTAGGGAGGACGGTTCCATCCTCCCACGGGGACATGACTCATATCAAATGAAGAAGTAGTCATCAGAGCCATGGTGCCCCCGGGTCCAATGCTAGGATTCATATATGTGGGCCAGGGAGAGGCTGCACGAGGGAAGGCATATCAACTAGAAAAATGGCTAGAGACCCAAGGTGCGGACTGAGCGTTATAGTTCTGCATACCATAAAGAACAGTCGGATTTTCCCCCATGAACGTCATGGGGGGGTAGCAGTAAACGAGAGAGAAAAAGGAACTCCACTATCCATGATAACAAAGACCCAACACAAAATCCTATGGTCAACTAATAATCAAAGAGCATACCAAAAAGTCAATCGGCCAATATGCATGCAAATGGGCTAAAGTCGTTAAGTGGCCTCCCTCGCTAGAGAAGGTATGTCTCGTCCAAGAGGGACCTGAGACTCCCTGCTAAAGTTTGGAGGTAACATAATCAATTATAATGGCCCTCGTAGGCTTAACAACCAGTCAGTCAGACCCCCCTAGAGAGGTAATCCTCCATAAAGGATGTGTGTTGTCTGACTCCTATCTGACTCAGGATACAAGCAGAATAACCCCTGCAAGTAACCTATGAGAAACCTAAGTCAAGCAACTAATAAACCATTGTATAACCAATGCACAAACAAGCAGTCGTAAGTTCGGATAACCGTATGGGCAGAGTAGCAAAGCCCGAAACCTTGAAAGCACTGCCTCTCACAAAGGTATGGGCACTAGAAAGATCCCCAAATACGAATAAATCCACAGAAATATCTCTGATGCTAGGTGAGTATCCAAGGGTTATCCCTTCAACTAACTTTGTGCGACCTCGTGATTAACTCTGGTGTGTGCGGAGCCTCCTGATATTACCAATTATACAATGGATTTCTCAACTCCCTGTCTCAGACACATACTACTACATATGGACGGATTATTCCATGAAAATTTTCCACGCTTCCACTAGTTTCATCATTTTTTTAAACAGGGCGGGATTTTCGTGGATATTGCCACAAAAGTTCGTCGCAATATCGATGAAAATATTAATTTAACCTAGTCGGGATTTTCGTCGCTATAGCGACGATCTTTCATGGCAATAGCGACGAAAAGTTTACCTATCTCATTGGTCGGTGTTAACGGCTAGTTGACTATTTTATCTATATATACGTGACTTTAAGAGACTTTGCGACACAATTGTTATAGTTGCGACACTGTTCTTGGCTTTTGTTTGAGCTGTTTATTTTTTCCGTCACCCACCGGTTGAACAAATCCAATTCTCGATATACATTGCTCGGATTTTGAACTTGCAAGGTTAGTATGCTTTTTTTTATTGATGTACTCATTTAACTTGTAATTTTTTTTTCAAATGTCCAAATTCCATTTAACTTGTAATTTTTTTTTCAAATGTCCAAATTCCATTTAACTTGTTTTTTCCTTGATAATATAATATGTGTGTACCATATTTCATGTCTTTGGTTTTTGGATCTAGTTGGTATATTCTATGGAAAAGGGTATGTGAATTCCATAATATTCTAGGTTTATAGAATCCACATATCCTTTTCCCTTCAATTGTAGCTATAATCTCTCTCTCTTTTCATTGATAAAGATATGGAATTGCTCTTGAAACTCAACCCTAATCGGTGAAATGATAGTAATTGATTGTTATATTCCCTGCTTTAGCAGGGACTAATAAGATAAATAAACACTAACCCTAAACTTATGTTAGGTGTATATGTTGTTATTATATAAAGAAAACATTTGTACACATATGACCTTATTATAAAGATGTTATCTATGTCGTCATGATGTTGATCCTCTATACATATGATCACCTTATTATAAAGATGTTGACCTTATTATAAAGATTTAGGTCACTGTGAATAAACATATCATAATTGAAAGCAGTAGCCAAAATATAAAAAATTGACAACTTAATGTTTGGTATGGTGTAGGTGTTGGTCACTATAATTGCTTATTTAACTAAGCAATCAAGTGCTACATAAATTGTCAACCCAGGGAAGTCTGTTTATTTCAAAGGTAATCACGCACAGTATATGCTCAATCTCAAAAGCAATCTAGAGTTGTAGTAAAAACACATTAATCACACTTTGCCTTGAACAAACTGAAGTTCTAACTTGAATTACAGGAAAGTAATCTACCTATTGCAGAGTTCAATGTTTAAAGAAGTAATTGTCCAAAGAATCCTGGATTACATTAAGAAATAACAACTTAAGAAAGAAATATTTTCATGACACTGCAAAAGGAAAGACCAGCTATTCTGTAACAGAGAACAGGACCCTATTCCCCAACCAGGAATTTTCAGCACCTGTTTATGATCATCACACTTTTATGAACTCATTGCTAACTGAAATAATTGACACACACTGAACACTAACTAACTCTTAACAGAGAATAGGACCCTATTCCCCAAGAAGGAACCTTCAACACCTGTCCCTGATTATCACGCTTTCATAAATTCACCAGACAAGATTGCTAACTAGAATGATCAACAGTTACCCAAGCATGAATTATATGAAAACAATGTAACAACCAGTGAAGCAGAGTTTCAACACAACAGAGTTCAGTAAAGTAGTGTTTCAGCAAAATAGAATTTAATCAAGGCATGAACAGAAATAACACTAACACACTACAACGCTAATGGGTGAATCTTGTGAAGAAGGTGGGCCCTCCCTTCTCACAAGATTCCCCTGAAACGAAAGGAACTAGAGAGAAATGCTCAGAACAGTCTTTTATTCATGTGTCAACTGTATCACATTACAATCTGAAGTAAAACACGTCCCTCTCTATAAAATCCTTTCTTATCTAAAAAGAAGGTCCTCTCTAATGGTGATTTCTTCTTATTTAAAGAGGAGAATCCCCTTGATACATTTTTTTATCATCAAATTACATGTGTGCATCTGAATCCTATTCTTAGTCAGATCGACTCTCTATACTGGAATAGGATATCCTAGTCTCCCGCAATATAATGCTATTACAATAGTTGAAAAGGTGCTGAGTGGGGTGTTGTTGTTTCAGTTGGAGTAACAGTTTCTTTATTTGTCTTCTCGTTATGTTGTTTCAGCATCACAAATCGCAGGCAGTTTCAGCAACGGGATTTGCTTTCTAATTGTTTTAGCACGTGGTCACGCGACAATGATGGTTAATTCTAGCTCAAGGTGCGGCTGTTGTGGTCAATGTAACATCTTTGTGTTGCTGTTTCAGCATCATAGACTACGGAGGGTGTAGCAGCTTCTTCTGTGTGAGTTGTTGTTTTAGCACTGTAGACCACAGAGAGTGTAATAGCTTCTTCTGTGTGAGTTGTTGTTTCAGCATCGTAGACCACAGAGAGTGTAACAACTTCTTCTGTGTGAGTTGTTGTTTCAGCATCGTAGTCCACAGACTGTTTCAGCCACAAGGTTTGCGTGCTTTAACTGTTTCAGCAACAGGCCTCAATGCTAATCTGTAGTTCGAACTGTTTCAACACTTATACATTTCTGATCAATGGTTAAGTACGAGAGTAATGTAAAATTATATGAAAAACAGATTAAACATATAGTAAAGAGAAGAGACGTTGTATACCTTTGGAGAGATAGGGTAAGGTGATAATATAAGTTTAAATGTGAGTGGAAAAATGGTGTAGTGGTAGAAAAATGTGTGAGAAAAAAGGTACATTGTAGGGCCCTAACATCCCCCCCAACTTAAAATGTTGCATGTCCTCAGGCAACTTCAATCTGAGTCAGAATCTGGATACCGACTCTGAGCGTGCAAGTTACTTAAGCAGTAGCTGTGGAAGGTGCTGTCTGTTGGAGCTTTGAACCCTTGAATGCGTTGTAACCTTTGCCAAGCTGTTGTTTCTGTTTTCTTGGGCAACTTATAATGAATTTGATATTTCTCTGCTGGCATCCACAGGATAGTGAAATGAAACTGATAGCCTATTCAGTTTTCAACACATTGCTGAACACACTTGATGTAGCTAGGTACCCTGGAGATTGCTATCTCAATATTAGTGGGGCTAAAAGGATTGTGTTCCTGTCTTTTCTCAGTAGATTGTTGCCAAAACATATTATTTTCCTGTAGGGAAACAATCTCTGTGGATTTAATGAACTGTTGACAATCCTAAAGCACTATTGTCTGTAGTTGCTGAATGTGTTGAGTCATCCCTGGTTTCTTCAAAAACTGATAATACTCTGTAACAAAGGTGGCAGCATTTTGTGGTTCTGGCCGTATCCATAGAAGGCAGTTATCCTCATTATGCTTGGCAGTTAGGAAGTCATCCTGCCATATAATCTGATTGTTAAGGAAGGAGGTGAGTGCCCTAATCTGGATGTCACCAACAAGAGGGTTAAGGTTAAGCTGTCGGTTCTCAGGGATGGCCTCATTATGAAAATATACCTCACAGAGGAGGTGCTGATCCATAGCAGAGGCTTCTGCAAAGGTTTTAACAAAATCTGCTGAATTTAACACTGCATGAGGTCTGCCTTCTTTGATTGATTTGATCTGAAACCATGTGAGTTGTTCCATGAGGAACAGAAAGTAATTGCAGGATGGTTTCCTTGTAGCCAACAACTTTTGTGCCAAGTCAAATATCAGGAGCAATCTGCCTTTTAGCTCTTTAGTCTGTTTCTTATAGGCACAAGATTCCTGGCGTGTTTGCTCCAAAGCTTCCCACTTTGAATAGATATGGTTTATCCAGATTTGTTTGTGTTGCTGCAGACTTTTGGCCTGTGTAACAGCAGACTCTTTTTTTCATTTGTCTATTATTGCCTGCTCATCTCATGGCTGAGTTTGTGTTTCAGCGTTGCAAGTAGTAGGCTGAGGTAGGGTCTGAGTGGCTTGTTCCACAAAGGTGTGGGTATTGATCTGGATATGAGGGGCAGATTCATCAATAGGCAATGTTTGTACAGCTTTATTAACAAAAATAGTGGCTTCAGATTTGACAATTGTTGTAGGCCAGGGTTCAGTTTTAATTTTGGAGGGTTTTGCTGGTTCTTGTGTAACAGTAGGGCGTTCTTCTTTCACTGCAAAAGTTGTGGGTGCAGGGGAAGCTCCTGGCATTGGAATTTGAATTACTTTGTAGCCTGCTTGATAGTAGATGTCCCCACATTGACTGCACATATATTCTCTACACGGATTCTCTACTGTAGTTCCCTCTGGCATGGTTGCTATGCGAGCTAAGGTGTACAATTTAAGTTCCTTCTCATAGGCTTCCTTTGCCATGGCTAGCTCTTGCTTGTAGGCTTCCAGTTCAGACCTTAGGAACTCATTTTCTTGTAGGACAAAGGCCATTGTTGGTTCTGGTTGAGGGGTGACTGGTTCTTGTGTAGCAGTGACAGTCGCACTAGCTGGTTCTTTTGGAGCAGCTACAGGATCGGCAGCTGATTCTTGTGTTCCAACTTCTTGATGTAAAGAGAGTAGTGTTGCAGCACCCTGGGCATCTGATTCCTGTGTCTCAATAACAATATCAGCGGCTGGTTCTTGTGTTTCAGCTGTAGCTGGTTCTTGTGTGACAGTTATAGCTGGTTCTTGTGTTTCAGCTACTGAATGAGTAGCTGGTTCTTGTGTTTCAGCTACTAAATGGGTAGCTGGTTCTTGTGTTTCATCTACTTGATGAGTAGCTGGTTCTTGTGTTTTAGCTACTAAATGGGTAGTTGGTTCTTGTGTTTCAGCTATTGAATGGGTAGCTGGTTCTTGTGTTTCAGCGACTAAATTTGAAACGGATGATGTCGCAACATACTGGGCCTCTGGTTCTTGTATTTCAGTGCCCGTGGATGGAATAGGTAAAGATTCTGGAATATGGGAAGTTGAAGGTGTACGGGGTTGTAACCGGATGGGTTGGAGGTTTAGGGCAGTGGCAGTAGTGGCTGCTCTTGTTGAGGCCCTTGTTCGTTTTCTCTGTAAAAAGGGTGGAAAGAAAGGAATTTGCTTTCGTTTGCGTGGGGGCTCTTCCTCAATGATGGGACAGGGAGAATTGTCTGGTTCAGAATCATCGCTAAGGATATGAACGACAGGAGTGGATGATTCTGGTAAAATGTGGGGCAGGCTTGGTAAGGTAGGGGGGTTAATTGGGTTGATTAGGTCTGTAGGTGGACTGTTAGGTACTTCCGGAGGGTCTGGAGGGTTTTGTGGTTGCTGTTCCTGAAGATTTTCAGGAATTTCAACAGCTTCTTGGGGGTCTATGGGTGGGTTGTTTAGTGGGGGGTTTTGTTGGGCAAAACCCTTTTGGATAAGAAGTTGAGCGAGACGATAATGGTTGAGAGAAAGGGCGGGATTTTTATCCTTTTTACAGTAGTGTGACATATTTTTAAGACATCCGAGCAGATAATAAGGGATGTTTATCAATTTAGCATGCCGTAAATGAGACAATAGGACAAAATCATACTGGTAGACTACCTGGTATCGGCCTTCGCAGGTAAGGTAGTGTTTGACAAATTTTGAAACTTTCGGCCATGGTGGCGGCAACGAGATCAGTTGGACACCCCGGCCTTTAGGTTCAATTTGTTCCTCTGGCAAGAAGAAATCCTGCTGGGCATTAAGAATGATATGTTTGTGGCTGAACCAGTGAATTCCATTGGTAGGGAGACCTGAAACCTGCACTATATACTCCTCTGTAACTGGGATCCGAACCCCTTGAACAATGAAATGATCTTCCTGAAGATTTTGAGAGAATTGAAGAACCTGTTGTTGATCAAATCCCTAGAGCCTCTGAAAATAACCCAACCATCCTGCCTGCAAAAAAAATTGATAAACTTCTGGATATAGTTCTAACAGGGCTGTCGTGGCAGTTTCGTGCCATATAACAGGGCCTCTCATGACTAACCGCTCAGTAAAATGCACCGACAGAGAGTCGAGTAACTGCTTCTGTTCAGAGTGAGTTTTTCGGGTGAAGGCATGCAAATGGTAGTGAAACAAACGAAAGGATGGTGAAGAAAAAGAATGATGGTGCTAGATTCGTGTGAAATGATGGTATAGGATTTCGATATCCCCCCCCCCCCTTCAAGTACGCCTGACATAATGATTTTACGTGAGTGGTAATTATGAGTTGGGATCTTCTCATTAACTATAGTTCAATTGTGTTTACATATAAAATTTGCATACCTCATCTTTACCTTTTTGATTCGTACTTCAAACAAAATATAGTGCCTGTCCATAATACTTCTGCAGTAGCCATGGCAGAGACTTTTGATTTGTTAGAGGAATTGTATCAAGGATTTGTTGACTGGAAGGACAAAATGTAGTATGAGAGCGCAAAAGCTTATTGACAGAGAATGCTGAAAAGTTGGTGTTTCAGTGATAGGAAGAATAGAAAAATGTTTGCTGAAGAGTGATGTTGCAGAATACTGCTGAGGAAGTGGTGTTTCAGCCATAGGAAGAAGGGCGAAACAATTGTTGAACGGTGTTGTTTTGTCAATGGAAAAATGTGAATAATTGCAGAACAATAGTGTTTCGGCAATGGGAAAATGGCGAGAGGTTCCTGAGCAGTGGTGTTTCAGCAATGGGGAAAATGACGAAAAGTTGCTAGACAATGGTGTTTCAGCAATGGGGAAAATGGTGAAAGGTTGTTGAACAATGGTGTCTCGGCAATGGAAAAATGGCGAAAGGTTGTTGAACAGTGGTGTTTCAGCAATGGGGAAAATGGGGAAAAACTGTTGGACAGTGGTGTTTCAGCAATGGGGAAAATGGTGAAAGGTTGTTGAACAGTGGTGTCTCAGCAATGGGGAAAATGTAGAAAATTGTTGAACAATGGTGTTTCATCAATGGGGAAAATGTAGAAAATTGTTGAACAATGGTGTTTCAGCAATGGGAAAAATGTAGAAAATTGTTGCACAGTGGTGTTTCAACAATGGGGAAGCTTGGCTCTTCTTGAAGTAAGATCATCCTTTCTTAGTAGGCCTTGGCTTTGATCGAGAATCTGCAAAAATCAATTGTAACATGCTATTTCTTGACAGGGATTATTAGTAAACAAAATCTAATCTAATACTAAAAAAATTAAATTAAAAAGAATTAATTGCAATGAGGGGTAGGAGCCCCCTCTAAAAGGAGGTAATGAGAGTCTGCCACACATGTGGCCTTAAAATATTCTTTGGAAATAGGGCGCTGGTACAGATAGAGCCGATGACCATTTACAAGTAACGGCATTTTAGAGTCATCGATTGTGAGGAGCCTTACTATTCTATTGGGGAACACAGTGTCTACTTTGTAAGGTCCAAGCCATCTTGTACGTAGTTTCCCTTCAAATTCTTTGAACCGAGAGTCATACAGTAGGGCCCAATTACCTTTTTGGAATTGCTTATGCTTGATAGTTTGGTCATGCCATTTTGATCTTTGTTGTTGAATCATAGTTGTCTGATGAATGGCATCTAGTATTTTTTCATCCAATTCATTAAGCTGCTGTAACCTGGTTGTTTGTGCATCGGTTAAATCAAGGTTGACAGCTAAAGCAGTTCTTAAGGTTTTGATTTCAAATTCCACAGGAAAGACAATACTCTTTCCATAGACTAATTCATAGGGAGAGAATCCTGTAGTATTTCTCCAGGTAGTTCTGTAGGCCCATAATGCTTCAGGGAGCCTGTGGGACCAGTCCTTTCTGTTTTCCTTCACTGTTTTTGTGAGAATGACTTCTATTACTTTATTTGTGCTTTCCACCTGCCCATTGGCTTGGGGGTGGCATGGTGTAGTCATTCTATGCTAAATATGATATTTCTGAAGGGTGGCTTTAAAACCATGAGAAGTGAAAGGAGGTCCTCCATCTGTAACTAATTCTCTTGGCACTCCAAATCTGATGAAGATGTCTTCAAATAGGAAATCTAGAACTGCTTCTTCAGTTGCTCTATGGAGTGCTTTAGCTTCCACCCACTTGGTCATATAATCTGTGCAGACCACTATGTAAACTTTTTGATTGGATGGGGGGTTAATGAGTCCTACAAAGTCTAAGGCCCATCTTTCAAATGGTTCAAGTACTATCTGGGGGTTTAATGGCATTTCATCTCTATGATTAGGTTGGCCCATTCTTTGGAAGCTATCACAGGCCCAGACATATTTCTTTGCATCTTTAAAGAGTGAGGGCCAATAATACCCCATCCTGAGAATTTTATGTGCCGTTCTTTTATCAGCAAAATGCTCTCCACAAGGGCCATCATGACAAGCTTTTAGTAGATCATAAATCTCATCTTCTCTAATGCACCTTCGGATTTCTTGATCAAGTCCTGTATGGAAAAGACACCCACTTATCCAGCTATACCGAGCACTTTGTTGAATGATTCTTCTTTTCTCTCGGTGGGATAGGTGTGGTGGTAACTTCCCTGCAACCAAGTAGTTAGCGATGTCTGCATACCAAGGTGAGTGAGAAGATACTGCAAATAGATACTCATCAAGAAATGAATCATCTACTGGGGTATCATCATCAGGTTTTAACCGAGAAAGGAAATCAACAACTACATTTTCTTTTCCTGGTCTATCTACAATTGTAATATCAAATTCTTGTAATAATAGTAACCATCTGGTGACTCTAGCATTT